>JAHBCN010004885.1:0-60050 GCA_019359885.1 Listronotus oregonensis | reverse complement strand
CCTTACCTGAAAAAGAAAAACATGTTTAGGATGGAAAAATTATGTGAACCTAAACTCGATAACAGGGTATAAAAAACGACAGCTGTGGATATATAACAACCTTATTATATCCACGCGACATATTATACTTCTATATCAAACAGGGTAGTGAGGGTAAGATTGACATTTTTGTGTTCGTTTAAAGAAAGGGCCGCAAAATATAACATCTTAAAGATCAACATTTTTAAAACCACAAAATTTAAGGGTAACATATAGACTAAAAAGTTAAATGGGGTTTACATATAATAGATATTTATGTTATAAGGATCATAATAACGATCATTATGGTTCTAAAGCCGCGTTTACACGATGCCAGTTGAGTAGACAATTGACAGGGGACAGCTTACTGATATAAAATTATTAGCTATGTAAAACCTCTCCAATTTACCAATGCCTGCCAGTTGTCCTGAAATTCGACTGTTCCAGGAGTAGACAAAGGACAATTGACGGGCGAGTTATCCCCCACCATCTATCACGGAGTTGTCTTGACAATTGGCGCCGTGTAAACGTGGTAGGGCAGTAGATATTTTTTTTAAAATTTCCCCTTTGTCAGTGGCAATGCAATAGTTCGTAAAAACTTACGAACTCACCCTTTTAAAAGTTTATATTCCAATGACCTCCATTTTCCTTTTCAGTTATGAAGCTCCGTGCCCGTCTCTTTCAAAGCCATTGCCTTGACCACTTTTCTATTTAACTCTTCTCGAGAACTTCGCAAGCCTCAGCGATAAATTCCCGACAAAGATCATAAAACACATTACTCCCAATTCACCGAGACACAACAAACGATGAGGACTCCGCCATTTTTCGTCACGAACTGCCGTGGCAATACTTTCGCCGTGTGAACAAGTTCTCATTCAATTGGACTGGCCTCAGACATGGAGGCAACTGGCCCCAAAAATTGTTTTCTCAACTGGCATCGTGTAAACGCGGTTTAATGGTGAATATTATCAGTGATCCGAATTTCATACAAAATTTTATATTCCGACGATTTCTTTAAAAATATTTTTTTTTTGCATTCAAGTAAGTGATAACGTAGCTTAATTTCAGTAATGTGCGTAGCAACCTAAGGTAACAACGGAATTCTTAACTTGAATTGCTATGTTATTGTCAAAGTTAAATTTATTAAAAAGTTCATTAAGCATTGTAAAATGAATGATTTACTCCCAGAAATTTAAAATTTAGATTTTGCAGATGCGGGAATAATGCCTGAAAACTCTAAAAGCGTATACAAAAAAACATATGCTAATTATAAAAGTTGATGTCACAAGAAAAATATTGGAAATATTGCACAGAAAAAGGTACTTTTAGCTTACTTTCAAAAACAATCAGTGACGAAAAAGTCTTTAAGTTTATGGAGTTACTACTCGATGTTACGAAGCACGTTGTCAATTGAAAAAAATGTTGACATAAGCAAGTTTGGTCACCCAACTGCGTTTTTAAAACAAAACTCCGATTCTTACAAATCTAAAAAGTCCAGATTTTGACTAAAGAAAATATTGCAAAGTTTTTACAAAGGGCGAGAAATGAAAAATATTTGCTATTGAAAGTGTCAATGATAATAGACATAAGTCTATTATCATTGCCGAAGAGAGGAGCTAGAATTTTAGTACCTAGTACAAAAACCAATGTTTCCCAAGAATTCTTTGTAACGCCTGGCGATGTCAAAGGAATAAATATGCTGCAATTGGTTCGAACCTATGCATCAACGAGCCCAGGGGATGACGGAAATTCTGGTTTTTTTTTTTTTCCCTTTTTGGGAAAGGAGGGTATTCATTTTTTTGAAACCTGTGCGGGGCAATTGTTTTTTGACCTTATTCTCCCGAATTATATCATTTTCCGGGGTCTTGGCTTCTTGCTGGCCTTTTTGGGAGGGGATCTTCATATTTTAAAACCCCCGGTGGTGAAAAAGTGACAGAATTCCTAAAGGATATATAAAAAACTCACGCGAAAATAAAAAAAATATTTTAAAGATATCATAGATTTATAACACCACTAGTTTTGTCAAAGGGATTTATAAAAGTCCCCGCTAAACTTTTTAAAATAAAAACTTTTGTCTTACTAAAAAAATTTTTAGCCAAAAAAAAAATAAACATTTTTACTTAAAAATAATCGACCAAGCTGGATTTTTGTAGAGACCTTTATTTTAATTTCCTAAAAATACCCTAAAAGTACCCTTGATTTAAACTGTTTTTTTTTGGGTAGGGGTAAAATGGGGTGGCATAATCCTATGCCTATATTTTAAAAATTATCATTTTTTTAGAAAACTAGTTATATATGGATTAACCGGGAATCATTTTAGTATTTATCATGGTAAAGCACTCTTATGGGTTCTTAAAGGACTTTTCTGCTTTTCTTTTAGTTTATCAAAGTTGTTCTAGTGCCTTTAGATCACATTATTTGTTTAGTGTTTATTTTCAAGTCCATAAATGGCTTAAAAAAAAACAAAGCCAACCCCGGGGAAAATTTTACAAAAAATGTAAAACTTATTCAAAATTTTTTTCCCCGGGCCGATAAATTTTTAAAAATCCCATATTTTGTTTTTGGGGGAGAAATACTTTATAGTTGTAAAAAATTATGACGTCGCTATTTCGCTGTAGGGAGTTTTGGGGAGAACATGTTTAAATGCGAGCAAAAAGAATAGAAATACAAAAGATTGATAAAAATGAAACCCATGGCTTCCTTGATCCAAGATATGAAAGAGTTTAAATGAAATTTGGAAATTTTAAATCAGAAAAAGATAAGAAAGGTCAAAGAAGAATAAATATTTTTTTATTTCATAAAATAACTAACAAGAATGTTTTATTATTAAAGCGGATAAGAATAGGTAAGGTTAGGTTATCACAAAAATAACGCGCCTAAAGAACCCTACTCTAGTAGTTGTATGGAAAATAACCCCACTTCCATCTTCAAGCTAAGACTCTTAACTTTCTCTAAAAACCCCAAAATTTTTTTATAATTTTTATTTATATATTATATTATATATATATTAAATTTTTTGTAATTTTTTAATTAGGGGAGGGAAAATTTATTTTTTTGCCCGTATTTTAAAATGGCTTTACTAAAACTGAAAATTTGGGCCGGGGGCCCAAAAAGGGGGAAAAAAGTGTTTTTTTTTCCCTTAGCCGAGGAAGGCGTCTTAGGGGACAGAGGCTACTTAAAATTGTTTTCGCCTGGGGGACAGGCTTTTTTTCTAGTACACAATAGTTTAGGGAAACTCTTTTTTGAAAAATTTTATTTCCACAATTTTTTTATAAAAGGGATTCTTAAAAAAAAAAAGAAAACCGGAATTTTCTCGAAATTTTAACTTTTTGTGTGTTTATTTATTGATCTAAATACATAAAATTCGTCACAATTTTCATAGCCATTCAATGACAAATCCACATTTTAATTATCCATAAAACTACAGGCTGAAAACGTACAAAAGTCAATACTGAGCTGAAAAATCTATTTGATAATAATGATGGCTGTTAGTTAAACCACGGATTACTACAACAAAACAATCAAACGTCAGGATATTAGAGGAATTTTCGTATGAACTAAAAATTGCAACAAAGCGGTTAATATTTTAGCATTATTATTGAAAATTGACAAAGCATATACTTAATAATATTTGACTTTTATAATCGGGATGTTTCACTTAAGAAAACGCAGATTTAGCATGTTTGCGATGCTTGTTTGCATAAAATGACCCTGTATTAAATATGGTTTTGTTGTCCTTGTTGTAAAGATTAATTTAACTATGCATTGTTCGAGCTCCAATAATCCGTGCTTTCAATTATTTTTCGAACATACTGTCCGAATGTTTCGAGTGAGTTAATAATGGCACTGCTCATTTAAATACCCGAATTTTATGCCGAATTCATTCAAGCCTAGACAAATATATAACTTTTAGAAAAAATAAACGTACTTTTTTATTGTTGTTCTTTTTTGGGACACCCTGTTTAAAACAAAACATTTTTATTCTATGCACGGAATCTTATAACTTTTTTGCATTCCAGCAAATTATGACGACAATGTACTTCCTTGAAGTAATATGCCACCCTGTATATGAGAAAGTATAATAAACTATGGAAAAACAGCATCCAGTACGACAATATTAAAATACAAATTTCTAAAATTTACTAATATGCATAGAACCAAAGCATCATCATATCATGGAGGTCAGTCAACATCATATGATCAAGGTAATGCTTTTAAGCAAACCGTTTCACGGCTACCATTACAAGGTGTGTCACGAAGTCACTGTTGGATCACGATTACTTAAAAAAAAAAAGAATAAAAAAGCTATTAAAGAAAGGAACATAAATAAGTAACCTTACCGAGAGTTAAGGAGTCCGAGGGTTGGAGGTTCAGAGTGTGGATCCGAAGGCCGGTATTAAGGTACTCCGTGTTGGGGATACGCCCGTACCAAATTAAGGGGTTAATAATGTGTTTTATAAGGTTTGTTCCAACAAGCATCCGGTATCGTTTCGAAACCGTTTTTGAATTTTTTTTTGGTGCGCTTCGACGCATGCGCGGACTTAAAATAGTTTCGTGACGGTACAAAAAGTAACAAACGTTGGATCGCTTTGCGGATCGTTTTCGGGACTGTCAAATCAAAAGGTCAAATGTCTTTGAATTTTTTGTTTTGAAAATAAAACCCTACTTTTCCACTTAATATTTTTATGATCAAACTTAGCAAATATCACTCATAATATCGTCACACATTTTTAAAAATAATTAAATTCAATAATGGACTTAGGAGGTGTAAAAATTAATGCTTTTGAATAATTAAACAAGCAAGGAAATAGGAAATGCTAAAGCACGATGCACGCTAGTCACTAAATAACAGTAAACATAGAAAAATGAAAGATGAAACATGAAACAGCTGTTAAAAATCAAAAATCCAGTGCCAAGATGCTCAATGCGCAAGTCAACCCAAACAGTTTTCAATTTAGGCCATGTATCGGAATTACCGTCCTGAAACCGTAACATAAACGATCCCAAGTTAAGTTGGTACACAAACAGGATCGTCCGATAACCGTCACGTCTCTGTTGGAACGCACTTTAATCACTGCGCAGAAGCGTGATCGTTCGGTGACGGTTTTTCGACGTGTTGGAACAAACCTATTATGAGTGCTGCAAGCAGTAAAGTACTCCTACAATTCACGGGCTCCAAGTTCCCTCAGTAAAGTGCCCCATATGGTAGGGGCCCCAATTAAGTGTGATGTAGTATAGATTCCCGCAGTATAATGTACCACAAGTGGTGGAGTGATAGTACAGGATGCCCCAAAGGGTGGAAACTTAAGTGTACAATGTCACAATATTATAAACATCAAAAAAATTGTTGTAAAAGTTAGTGGTTTAGCGAGAACTTATTTAAAGGAAAATATACATTAAAGATTTTTGGATACATTTTTTTATTTGTAAGGCAAAAAACCCATATCAGAAAAAATCGCCTTACAATCAGTTATGCTTTTGTATTAGCAGTTGCCAAAAGAAATCGTAACCAGCTAAATCTTCAGTACTTGCACAAAGTGTTTGGAACATGGGCATAATAGGGTAAGCATACGAAGAGCCGGCACCCACGGCACCTGCGCCTATTTGGGCTTTATACAAGTGTTTGAAAGTTGATTTGTATTAGGTATTACAAGTTTTTTTTTTTAGGTAACGATAAAAAGGTCAAAAAATGTTGCTGCTCATGAAATAGGGTAAGAAACAGAGGTGATAGGAAAACCATTATGAGTCAATATCAATTAAAACATACCTTTTTCTAATTTTACATTATAGGTTTTATACAATAAAATATGTGTACTTATAAATAAGGATTAAAATGTTAAAGACCACAAAGAGTATATATGTTTTTTTACATAAGATGCCATAAATCAATTTTATTTGTAATTCAGTCTGTCAAAAAATATATTTTTAAAGAGAAGAGAGAATTAAGCTTTATTGAATAAATCAAACTGCTTTCAATAAAAATATTTAAAAAACAGGTTTCACATTTAAAAGTATTTCAATAAAATTGCCCCACGGTTACAAATATATCAGAGGATTTCATGCAATCAGGAAATTTCATTTTAAAAACTAGCCCCAGGTTATAACGCAATAAAGAAAAGTTAGCCACTCTTTAAATTTTTTACAACTTGATTAAATCCGTTATTTCTTGGCAATTTTAGGTTTTACAAAGACCATTAACGCACAAATGGTTTGCCAAAGGAAACATAAATAATAAAAATTTTAATTAATTTTTCTAATAAAACATCTATTCGAAAAGAATAAATACTTGATGTGAACTAAACCGCATTTGTGCGAAATTAAATAATGGGTGGTTTTTTAGACTTTTTTTTTCAGTGACGGATCCGGTTGCTGAAGTACTTTTTATGACGTTTTGTCATAAATGACATTAGTTTGTTTGACTGGTATATTTAGTATTTTTAAAAATTAAAAAAAAAATTATATGTCACTTATGACAAAACGTCATAAATATAAAAAGCTTTTAGAATGTCCCAACTTTTGATTCCAAAATTTGTTAAAATTTAATTCAAATTTCCTTTTCGATTTTTTTATCTTGAAAACGGTGGCCGACTTGCCACCAAAACGTAGATTAGTATTCCATTTTTTTTTTGTCACAGGCGATCTGCAAGTTCATACGGGTCAATAGGGCTCAGCAGACAGTTCATTATACCCCGGAACCTGGACCAAAGTGATCCCATTTTTCTTTTTAAAAATAAATATTCTACCTATTACAGACCACAGACAGAATTAAATAAATATATTTCAAATATTCTTAATTATTTATTCCTTTTATAAACTGGTTTTATATTTTGAATAAAGACGATCTAAATCACAGATTGTTTGCAAGCTGAATACTCAGGCTACAAAATTTCTTTTTAAAGAACTTTGCAAATATAACCTTCTTTCATTAAATGTTTCATCTCGTATGACCCCTATCACAAATAAACCCCACATTGAAAAAATTATTTTTAAATTTCCTTAAACTTACTAAGATAAGAATATAGATTTAAACCAAACTGCTTTATACACATATTCAAACCTTTCCGTGGTCTTCACTGTGTCGTCAATGTTAAGTCGCCCTGACAGACCCCAGTGGCGTAAAATGAATATCCTTGTCTTTAAATGTTTATCTCTGCCTTTAACTATTATATATCATAAGGTATTTGTAATTTAAAAAACAAAAGTCTATATTATTAATAATCTCCATCCAGAAAAATGAATCCAAGCTTTTTTGAAGCTGTTAAAGCTATGGATGTAATGTGTTTGTGCAGTTAAGGTTATTCTCAAAAGTAACACACACAACATTACACGATTCTTTGTTCTGCAGAACTTGGCCGCTTATATATAACGGATGAGAATTGGCCGACTTTTTTCGCCATAGCGAACATGACTGTGTTTTGGGGGCATTAAATTGGACAAGATTTTTGGCGCCCCAATCCAAGATTACCTTCAGGTCTTGTGAAGGAGATATCTGCACTGACCTGCGCTTGTTTTCCAAATCAGAATTACAGGGTGGCTTAAGAAATTAAATATTAGAGTGGAGGGTACTATCGTCGGCAAAACTATGGATAGGATTGGTTGTGGAAGAGAGAAGATCGTTGATATGAAGAAGAAACAGAGTTAGTGCCAATACTAAGCCCTGGGGCACCCCAGCATTAATTGGATAGAAGCTGGAAGAATAACCATCTATAATTGATATACGTCGATTAAAAAGAAAACTGGAGAGCCAAGAACAAAGCTAAGGTGGAAGACCGTAGGAAGGAAGTTTGTTAAGAAGCCCATCATGCCACACCTGACCAAAGCTTTAGATATGTCAAGAGCAACGATCTGGGATTTACCAAGAAACTCAAGGGACTTGATCTAATTGTGTAAGACAAAGAAAAGAAGATCAGCTGTGGATCTCCTGTGACGGAATCCATACTGCCTGTCATGTAAAATTTTGTGTATTTTCAAATACTTTAAGATTTGGAACTTTCCATTACTTTGCAAACAACGGAAAGAAGAGATATCGGTCTATAGTTAGAAGAGAGAGTTTTACACCCTTTCTTGGGGACAGGTTGCACACGTGCAGCTTTCCAGCTCTCCGGAAAAATGCCCGAGTCGTAAAAGAGGTGGCTTAAGAGGGGTGCTTTTTTAAGACAATTGCTAGTATGCCAGCTTTAAAGAAACTTTTTGTGGGCTTGGATTTTTAAAAGCCTGACTTTGTCACAGGATTTAGAAAACCATAGTTGTGATTTGGAGTTCTTTTGGGTATTGGGAATATAGGTCTCAATGCCTAGTTAAATTATTTCGGTAAGTTGTTTGCAAATTTCGGAGGGATTGTGAGTGGAAAAGCAGGTTGGATCCCAAGGGTAGCTGGCAAAGAAATCTCTCAGACCATCCCAGTCGGCCTCTGAATGTATGAAGTATGATACAGTGACCAAGCCATGATCTAAGCGACCAAGGAGAGCAGTTACTGATGCTTAATATAATCATGGCTAAATGGGCAGAGCCCGAGGCCACAGAACAAAAAAAATCTTGAAAGTAATGTCAGTTCCATACCTACTTATTGACTTTTACTACTAACTTAATACTGCTAATTTAACTGATTCTAATGGAGTACAGCCTCTTTAATCCGGATTAAAAAACAACCATTAAAACGAAATTGAAATGAATAGATAAATATCTCCTCTTTTATTTAAAATCCTTATTTTTCTAATAACAGAAAAAAATCACCAAAGAAACACCGAAAGTAAACAGCACAACAAAATAAATACTTTCTGGCACCTAATAAATCAAACCGGCTTTTTCACCTGTTACGCGAGGCCGAATAAAATAATTTGTAAGAGATGATGAATCGGGTCTATAGCAACGCTAACATCATCATTGCTTGACTGTAAACAAAATTTGTTAAATTGAATATGCCTGAAATAACATTTTGATGAAGTGTGAAACGTTTCAAGGTGGTTACAAGGTGCTAAAGTTTGCATTGTTATCCAGTCTTTAGCCAATCATATTTAAAGGTATTTATCCATAACCTTAAGATTACCTGAAACTTATTGGGTGTAGGCTGTTTAACATATTATGGAAAAAAATTGTTTCGTCTTTCTACAAGCTCGCTAAAAAGTAACATATACTACTGTGATTAAAAACTAAGCTAAATTTTGTTATAAAATAGAAAATCTTTATTTATTCTTCCAAATCTATTTCGTCCCCTTCAAAATAATGGTGTGCCAACGTTTCTTCAGTCCTCCATGCATGCCAAATAGTCGTCTTCAGGTATGGCCATTAATGCACGTAAGCAATTCACGTTGAATCTCTTCAATAGACTCAAAACGGTGGGACGAAAGGGTCTTTTGAAATTTGAGAACAGCTAGAAGTCACAAAAAGCTAAGTCAGGAGAATACGGCGGCTGAGCAAGGATACGAGTAGAATTTTTGGCCAAAAAGTCTCGAATAACCAATGCAATGTGAGATGGTGCATTATCGTGATGCAAAAGCCAAGAGTTGTCTCGCCACAACCGGTAGTTTTTTGCGAATAGTCTTACCCAAAAGACGCATAACATTCAAATAATACTCCGTATTAACTGTTTGGCTGGGTGGAAGAAACTCATAGTGCACTACACACTACACCACGATAATCGAAGAAAACAGTCAACATGACCTTGATTTTTGAACGACTTTTCATTGATTTTCGTGGCCGTCGTTCACCTTTTGAACGGTATTCACTTGATTGGTCGGTTGTTTCCGGGTCATATGCATAGATCCAAGTCTCATTACCAATAAGAATGCATTTTATAACGTCCTGATAGTTGGCAAGCATCTCTGTACAGACTTCTATGCGTCGTTCTTTTTCCATGAAATTGAGAATTGTTGGCACCAATCGTGATTTCACTTTTCTGAGACCCAAATGATCTTCTAAAATCGCTTGAATCGATCGATATGATATATTTGCCACATCGACAAGGTCTCTAATAGTTAATCGTCGATTTTCAAGCACTAAATTCTTTACTTTCTTGATGTGGTGCTTGTCAATTGATGTTGATGGTCGTCCAGAGCGTTCCAAATCAGCAACTCTCGGCCCTCGTTAAAGTCCTTATAGCACTGATACCACATGGTATCATCGCCGAATGCCTTATGTAGCATTCTGAACGTTTCGGCACAAGAAATTTTATTCCGCAAGCAAAATTTAATCGCACTTCGTTGCTCAACAAAATCAGACATTGTAAAAATCGCCAAATCAACTTTTCTTTGTTCATAACAAGCGTAAACTAAATACTTATAAAGTTAGAGACGTTAAATTTTTACCAGATGTTACTAGCAGTAGTACCAACTTAAAAATAAAACAATTTGCCCAGATCGGGAAAATGTTGAAAATTAGTTTTGCGTCTTTAAATCATTCACGGCAGTCAGTATTTGACAAAATTAAAAGAATTTAAATATATTTTTTTGTTGTTTAAAAAAAGAATAGTTTGAAAATGCCAAATCATCTTTTTTGAACGAATATTTCCGTAACCGTAGATTTTTATATCTGCAAATGATGTTCGCAACAATAAGATGATCCATCATTTATACTAACTGCCCTTTCTAAACAAACTAAAAATCCAAAAAGTTTACGTGACAGAAAGGTAATTTAACTTAATGGAATAATCCACGTTTAGTAATATGTATTGTGGGGTTAGATTAAACATTAATCTCCATAAGATTTCCATTAACTATTTAGTAACTAAACGTTAAAAAAAAGATATACATACAACACAGAAACCTATCTTAAAAGAATACTTGCAAATGCAAAAAATTGTATAGGTTAAAAAAATTATAATAATCACAAAATACTCAAGCAAAAAAAACTTTTTCAAAAAGAGGTTAATTTATTTTTTAATTTTATTTTAAATTTAAATTTATAATTTAAAAATTTTATGAAATATCTCTTTTTTTTTGAAACTGAACCAACGTATTCAAGTACCGCTATTAAGTATTTGCTTTTAGAAACAGCGCATTGAAACAAGTAAGTCATCACGTCTACAGCTATTTTTATATTTTTTTTGTTTCATTAATAATAAAAAAATATTTTTGTTTTCATTAAAATCATATATTAGGTGCTAATAAAACAATTTCTAGCAAAAAAACGAAAATTTATTATTTATGTGTACAATAGGGCGCAAAAACATAATTTTTTAAATGTTTATTCTTTTTTGCAATTTGGTAAATAAGGCCAAACATAAATTTAAGAATGTTTTATTAAACATTTTTTTTTATATTTTAACTCCTTATCTCACTGTTCCACGCACTGTTAAAATTTGCCGGCTTGATTGCCGAAAAACTTTTTAAAAATATCTCAAGGCCAAAAAAATCATTTGTTTTAAACTTTTTGACCACACTTTATACATATTTTATATTTAATATAACTCTGTTAATATCTATAAGACAAATGTGCCGTGTTTGTTGACATAAGTTTTATGTAAATATATCCACCAGATTGATTTTATTTTCATGTTATGTTTTCGAAAGGTCGTCTGTACGAGTTTCAGATGTAAACACTTTGGGGATTTTCAACAAAACAATATGAAATGGTGGACAACGGTTCGTTCCGATATTTCATTTTATAATGGTAAAGAAAAATGCTAACAAATAATGGATGAACTGTTTAGCAAAGAAAAAATATAGCATAATAAACGTCACAGGTATCTTTTACCTTATATTCCGTTATTTAATTTTTACTTTCGGCCATATTCTACTTTTTTCTTGGTACCGTTTCCTCATTTCTAATATGTTCTGATAAAACCTTTAACCGTGTTCATCACTGACCTCTCCTAAGTCGGCAGGAAAAAAGTTCAAATAGAAATAAAGAAAATGAATTTTAAGAGACATGTTACATCCTACGATTTGTATGCGTCTAATAAGTCTTCTATTAACTCTCTATAGTAGCTAACCCCGTAACTTTCTAAGAAATTCTCACACACCAATTTAAAGTAACTCCATGATTTTTCTCCATCGGTGCCAAAGTTTTCCAAAAGCAGCATGTTTAAATAACTTACGAATCTAAAGACCAACAACAATTCTTTCCTTTATTTTCCCCTTACTTAATTTTGGGAATTTTTCACAAAGATATAAGCGGTGGATATTTCACACTTTTTACTCCAGATTCTTGTGATGTTTTTTCAGGCCAATCCTTTACTTTATATTGCTGTTCTTTGTCCATACTGTCCCATATACACAGGGAGCAACAATACTTAGTAAAACCAGGCTGCATTCCTATAACTTTGAGATTAGCCGAGATTTGCCAACCGTGCCGTGTATAATTTAAAGAATCAAGAAGGATTTCCAACGAACTCAAGGACTAGAATTAACGCAACGCCAGTTTGAAGGCAGGGTGTTTGGTATAGTGATCTGTTTGTTTTTCTTTTGGAAAAACGTAAAGAACTTGCCAGATCTCAAAAACCAAAATCAGGAAATTACCTTGAAAATGTAATAAAATTATTCAAAAATATTGGTTTTTGTGTTAATATAGGCAACATCGATTTAAATATAAACATTTATTAATATGACAGTTCCAAGCACCGGCAACAAGGTTATTTTGGACAGCAAACGCATTCGCTTAATAAAAAATGATAGTAAATTAGGTGTTGTACGGCACTTCGATGTCATTTCATCTCTTTCTAGTAAGTTGTATTATTCAATAACACGTTTTGTAAACTGACTTGATCAACAGCACCGAATTGAGCATCTAAAGTAAATGTCATATCTGTCTGTCACTTCAGATAATAAACAAAAATAGTTTTCCGGCTTTAAAAATAATTTTTAACAATAAAGAATCATCGATTTATAAAAATGTAATTTATGGTGCAATGCCATAAACATTGAAAAAGTTATTATTTCCGGAGTTATGTTATTCAGTGTCTTTAATCAATGTTGCCGGTGCAGTGTGTTTACAAGAATTGTCCTTCCTTGCCCCCTGAATATATTAATGCCAAACAAGGTTTGTTTACTTTATTTCTATTCAATAATTCGTTGAGGATTTCCATGTTTTCAGAGGTTTCTTTTATGTGTGTAGAATAGACCACTGGTACCGAGGGATATATAATCCCATTATGCAAAAGTGTGCCTTTTAAACTCAATTTCGAGGAACTGCCATTCCTAAAGCATGTGTTCTCTTCCTAGGTGAGACATTGGTCCACTAACATTCGTTGCAGTACATTATATCCCAATTTGTAAAAAGAAGAACGAAAGTTGCAAAGTACGTTGTCTAGAATACGTTATTTTTACGTCGCGTTGTAAAAGATGCCAGCCGCCTAATAAGACTTTGGATTGATTTTGGTGAATTTCAAAACTCGCCTTGTGAAATCAAACGAAAGCATTCTGTGTTAATTTAGTATTGAAAATATTTAAAATATTAGCAAGAATGTTAAAATATTCGTTTTATTAAATTCCATAAAGAATTAGAGACTCGGTTATCTATATTTAACCATTTTTTAAACCAATAAGCGTAGAGCTGGCTACAGACGTATGAATGTTCAGATACACTTTCAGTTAAATCGTTACGTCTGTAAGAAAAGTGTTGAGTTCAACTGAAAACTAATCAAATTTTTATTAAATAAGTACTGTACAGTTTAAATTATTTAGTTAAAATTGAAAGTCTAAAGCAAGAACTGTGCAATTGGTCAGTTTGAAGTACAACAAAAGCTCTTTATTCGCGGGGTATATGATCCGTAAATATGCCGCGAATACAGAAACCGTGAATATGGAATGGTAATTTATATGGGATTATAGGAAATACGTTTCTAGGTGACAAAATAAAAAACAAGTATATATAAAAAATGACTTTAATTGAAGTTTTTAACCATATTGATTAATTATCTTCAGGCTTAATCAATGGTTTAAAGAATTTTTTAATTTTTTTTAGCTTGTCAGTTTTTAAAACCTCCTTCAATTTAGACTAGTATTCAGCAGTTTGCCATTTTAAAAATAAGACTTCGTTCCATAGATGGATCAATTTTCATAAAAAAAATCACAAAGTATTCTGCCATTCTTAAACCTTCACTAAGATTTTTCAAATTAAATGTCACGTTTTTCGGGCTTGCTAAAGCCTCTTCTTCAATGGGCTGCGAATTTAACATTTCCTCCAAGTCGGTTTCAGTCAAATCTTCATCTTGCGATTCAAGCAATTTCTGAATGTCAACTTGATTTAATCTATTCGAATCCATCTCGTCCTATTCCATTCGCAATTTCGGCTATTAGTTCATTTGACGACGCGTTTACAAAGGATATTCGGTTGGATACCTACATATTGGAATCCTTTTTATCAATGTGTGCTTATGGGAATTGGTCGCATTTTTTTAATCCGCTAGTAGTAAAAACGCGAATAAAGGAAGCGCAAATAAGGAGCTTTGACTATATCCAATTAACCTTTTTTTTTCGGTCGTTCTTAAATAATGATTTTTAATCTTTTTAAGTAATCCTAAGCTCCGTCAATAAATTCAACTGAAGCCATGATTGCATGAACGACACTAAAATGGAGTAGTCATGACACCAAACTGTGACGCGAAATGGAGTAGAACTGAAACATCTAACAAAAAACTGATCATTTGGAGACACTATGGACGTCAGTTTTTATTTAACAGTTTATCTGAACAGTTAAAACTGAAGTCTGTAATTCACTTCACAAAAGCTTTCACATCACCACATATGAAGCACACTGTGTATGTTGTGCCACTCAAAAAATTGTGGGTCTTTTATATGTTGTATGGGGTTGTATAAGGAACATACCATAAAAAATGATGATTGACCCTGAGTATAGGGTTTGTTTTTTAATACAGCCATTAAAAGCCACCTAATAGGTAACGGCAACAAAATAAAGATATTTTTTCAGGTTATTTATTAATATACATATTATACTGTATATTTATTGTTGCGAAATCTTAACAGATGGCCTCAATGGCTGTGAATTAAACATTTACTCCAATCGGTTTCTCAAATCTTTATGTTGCAATTTAAGCAACTTCTGAATGTCAACTGATTCATCTGTTCGACCATTCGTCTATCATTCGAATTTGGTATTAGTCCATTTGACGAGTTTAAGGGTTTTCGGTTGAATACCTACATATTGGAACTGCCTTTTTATCAATACTTTGGTATACATTTTCTTTACGTGTTACGATTTTTGTAAAATCTTCTTTGCTAATACTAGAAAAAGAATAAACTGCAACGCTTCTAGTAATGTGGCAAACGCAGACTTCTTGGAATAAACGTCTAATAAAAGAGAATGTTTTTATATTAATAAATAAAGATAACTGTGTGGTCTTAACACCAGTTATGCAGCTTTTTTAAAATGGTACTGGGTTGCTGTTAATTTTTTTAATCAGAACCAGCTTTTATGTTGCTTAGTTGAAAAACTGTACTATAGTGAACAAGCTTTAAACGATTTAAACTGCCTTAGCCAGATTTCGTGAGAAGAAGGATTTTCCATTAAAAAAGTACCTTTAAATGTAGCCTATCTATTTAAAAATACCTACTGTTTCACTACAATTTAATAAAAAAGATAAACTTACATCGGCAACGAGACGACTGCCAAATAAATCCCATCAAGAATATTTACTTTACGTATGGCATGGCGTTCACGAGCTATGCAGGCCTTTTTGGACATCTATTCGTCCCGTCACGGGATTGAGCAATACGTTTTTGAAATTTCTGGCCTTGGCATTTGCTAAACCGTGCTCTTTACACGGCTAAAACGGTATTTGTGAATGGGCGCCTATTGTTCTAGTCTGCTACACTTTATAAACTGGCAATAAATGCATGTAAGTTTACACCTGTTTTGCGTTAGATTTTTAAGTTTTCCGGCACATATTTATTTATTTTGATGCAAATTAAATAGTACAGAAAATACTTGTTTTATTATACGAGTCTTTTTGTGTACCTCGGGCTCATCTACGAAGACTTAAAACAAAAGCCACCAGATACATTTACTTGCATTAAAAAAAAAAGTCTGTATAGTTGTTTTTGTATATGGATATCTGGCAAATGAAAAAATAAGTTTTTGGGACAAGGCAAAACAAAGCTTGGAAAAGAAATGTAAGGGGACGCGTAAATTAGACAGCCGGAGTGTGTTCAGAGCGGTACCTACAGTGACCTACGGCATGAAGCTAGAAAAAAATTAATATAATATAAAAAAACTATTTTAGTTTGTAAGAAGAGTCACAAAATCTTGTGGTAACAATTTAAATACATAAAGTACGATTAAGATTAGAACAATTGTAAAACGTATTGTGCCCAGTCTAGTACCTGCAGTAGCGTACGGCACGGAGCTTGGAAAAAGTTAATGTAATAGAACAAAGAAAATATTATTAAGGTTTTTAAGACGAGCCAAAATATTTTTTTGTGGTAAAACTTTAAATACATACGTACAATTATATTAAAAAAACTGTAAAACATAGGGCTGTGCCGATACCACATTTCAGATATCGATACCAATATTCCGATACCTTTAACTCCGATACCGATAAGGTATCTGAAAGTATCTGAATTTAAGATAAGAACTTGTTTTTTTAAAATAATGTTATTATTTATTTATATATACACTTAAAATAGTCAAACTTAAATCATTTAACAGTTTAACCTAAGATTTTTTTTAAGAAATATTAATTTTTGGATATTTTAAGGAGTCAGCGATGTTTTTTAAGTTTGGGAACCTGATTTTCTCCTTTTAATAAAGTAATGAATAGCTTTCCAGTAATTAAGCTGGCTCATGTAATATATATGGATTTCTTTATCAAGATTATAGGTTTGAGCCTGTGAACTTCTTTGATTTCTTTGTAGAAGTTGTTTAGTGGCCTGAGAGAAAAGACAAATAAAATATGCAATTTGCGTGTTACGCCATGGAAAGCCGCAAGGTACAAAAGAGAAAAATGTTTCCTACAGCTCGTCGATGCGCAAAAGGTGGAAGCTTTATGGCGTAAGTGGGGTCATTAATAGAAGAATGACATTTCTTTACACAGAATTAAGAATGTTAGGTGTGGAAAAAATCATTCTCAGATTTAGGTTAAAAGGAAGAAAATACTTTTGAGCATAATTATTTGCCCTGCAGAACTTTTTCGGGACAGTGAACATGACTAAGTTTTTAATGCATTGAAGTTAATAAGATATTTGATAGCTTAATCCAATAACCATTCGAGGTTTCGTGAAAGAAATTTCTATATTAACCTGTGTTCGCTTATTAAATCAGGCTCAAACGCCGAATAAAGAAAATTACTATTAGAAAAGTACTATCGCTAGTAAAACCACAAAGGAAATTAACCGTTAAGAGGAGAAAATGGTTAATGTAAAGAAGAGAGAGTTAGTGTCAGGACTGAGCCTTCAGGATTAATTTGTCGAAAGCTAAAAGAAAGGTCATCTACCATAACAGATAACGTCGGTAAAAAAAATCCGCCGGTTTAGGCACAAACTTTAGGTGAAAAGCAATACAAATAAGGTTTTTAAAAAAGCGCAAAAATACCACTCTGATTAAAGTCCTGAGATATATTGAGAGCAACAATCTCAGACTCGCCAAGAAACTCAAGGGACTTGTTTTAGTTACGTAACAAATGGAAAAACTTTTATGATGCATTCTGTACTGCCTGTAAAACTTAATGGCGATTTTGATAACCTTTGTTTTCTTGCTTTAGTGGTATTGTTTTAAAAAATAAGTACTACATAACCCTACATATTAATATTCTGCATTTCACTCAATTAAATCTTACCTTAAAATAAAAAATTAAACAAATACATAAGTCTTAACATGATTATGCTTTCACAAAAATATCTAAACAAAATGAATCAAGTCATAATATTTACCTGCACACAAAATGTGACTGTTCGATATAATCCCAAAGTAATTATATCATTTCCATTACACCAATTTGCGTGGGTTACTATTAAATCTGGCATGAAAATGGTAATACAGGGGAATATTACATTGCATCCTAATATTTTAATAATTGGTATGTTTGTATATATATTATGAATGAATAGTATGTATCATAGCACGGGCTTAAAAAACACGATAAAGTGATTTGCTCTGTATTGTATGACTCAATAGATGTATCTGTTAAAACAACTTATTGTAGTGACGGTTTCATTGTTTGCAATATTGCTAAAAATTTCTGTAAGATAATGCTTTCCGAAAAACCTTAACCTAATCAGGAAAACTTATCAACGTTTTGGTGAAAAATCGGTCACCGTTTTCAAGGTATTAAATAAATTTAAAAATGTTTTTTTTATTTCCTTTAAAGAATCCGAGATTTTTATGTTGTTTGGCGTAGTAAAACAACTTTTGTGTGACTTCACATGTGTATAAGTCCTTGATTTAACCAATTAACATGTTAAAAGCATGCGTAATTTGTTTATCGTGTTTTTTATTTATTTTTTTCCATCCATCTTCGTTATCGTAAAAGGAAGCCTATAACTAGCAATTTTTAAGTCAAATTTTGTTTAAATTGGAAATGTCATTCTCTTGTCATCGCAAGACGAGACAGTTAAACGTCAAAAGAAGACAAAAAAGAATTATTTTCGAATTCCATTACACAGGGTGTTTCAAATTCAACTTTCACCATTGGGATCTCAGGAACGGTAGGAGATACGAGGAAGTTTAAATCGGGGTAAAGTTGCGTATAGGGGAGCCCAACAATACACCGTTGAAAAATTGAAGTTGTTTTTTCTACTTTTGGAAATATGGCGAAAAAACTGAAAATTGCGATTTTTGTTTAAATTTTTTTACGAGTTTATTTTAAAAGGTAAAAAAATCTAAATATACAATTTTATTGAAACTTTTTACACTTCATCTATTGGCGAAGTCAAAAATTTCTTTTTCGCTAAACCATCATCAACTTTCTTTTTTTAAATACGGCCCTCGATTATTTATTGCATTTTTTTGAAGTATTTTAATTCCCATTACAATAATATATTTGATATTTTTTCTTAAAGAAAAACATATTTTTCATAAGTGACATTGAATAAGACAAGAAACTCACATGATTTTTTATAGGGGCGTTTCATATTTGTTAAATAAATATTAAGTGTTATACATTTTTGTAATTGGGATAATAAGGGGTTCAAAAAATTAAAAAAAAATCCAGGGCCGTATTTAAAATATAAAGTTGATTATAGTTTAACGAAAACGAAACGTCGTAAGAAATTGTTGACTTCACCAATAAATAAAGCGTACAAAGGTCCAATAAGAATGTATTTATAGAATTATTAGAACTTTTCTTACTTTTGAAATAAACTAGTAAAAAATAATAACAAAAATCGAAAGTTTCAATTTTTTTGACATATTTTTGAAAGTACAAAAGATAATTTCAATGTTTCAATGGTATATTATTGGGCTCCTCAATACGCAACTTTGCCCCAAATTAAACTTCTTCGTATCTGTTACCGTTTCCGAGATCCCAATGGTGAAAGTCGAATTTGAAACACCCTGTATATTAAATATATTGTAAAAACGGGAAAATAAAAGGTGCTGAAAAAGAAATATTGAGGAAAAATAGTTATTTTTTAGTTTTTCTTAGGTCTTCGTTACCATTAAATCATATGAGCCGATAAATTATATATTCCCAAAATTCGATTATGCAATGTTATTGGTATTTACTTTGAACTTGACTTAACTCAAAGTATAAATTTAATCGGCCTTCGATTATTTTTGCAAGTACTGAATCCACCGCGTCCTAATTTTGTTGCTTAATCACTGCGGCTTTATGTTGTTATTTTTAAATTGTTATTTACTCTATTCCCAAGTGAGTGACTTGTATCTCTAGAACTAAATTAGAAAATAAATTGGATGCAATTTGCGACATGTATGGCTTCCAGATTTAAAATACGCACACTCGTTGAAAACAAATATTAAGGCAATTTGATCGTATATTGGAAAATCCCGAGTGGAACGGATAAATTAAAAAAACCTAGCCTAAACGATTTATGTGACAATTAAAATGAACTTTGGGTTAAACTGGGTAGAAAACAGGAAAAAAATTAGATAACTTTTTAATCTTTCCAATTTTAAAAGTTGAATAATTTGTGGAAAAAAATTATATCGTCTCCTAAATTATATACATAGACCAAGCCGTTTTTGGTTAGATGTATGAGGTGGCACGTGCATTTTTAGAAGTAAAGACAATACTTTTAAAAGTTTTTCAAAATGTCGTAGTACCTAGTACTTAGGCTCCATACAAGCCTTGGTGGGCTGTCATAAAGATAAAAAAACTCCTTTTAGTTGATTTAAGATCCTGTTGAGTTTACGCATTTTTATACATTAAAATCTTGTCTACGGTAAAATGTTGTAAAAATCTACGATTAAATAGATTAAAGCAAGCTGAACAAAAATGAACTTTGGTCCAAGGCCCGTTATGAATATTAAAAAAAAATTATAAGCTCTTGAAGCCAAACGAGATAACTTTTACCAGAAGAGAAGAAATTCTACAGGGGCTTTGTACCTGTAGGTTATGAATGTATGTGTAACTGTAAAAATTGTTAACCAAAATAAATCTGATTTCTGTTGAATGTTTGAGTACCTTTTATTGGTTTTAGTTTGTATTTCTTGGAAGTTTTTTTTAGCGCATTTAAGTTATCTGAACGGGTTCAATTCGACATTTGTTGTTTACAATGTAACTAAAAAAATAATAGTCGTGATCACCATATTCTATTTTTGTACTCACATAGGTACTTCTGTCCATGGACCTTGGGCACCTTAAAAAGTTCACATCTAGCGTGATTTTTGCATTCACGATAGAGCATGAACACGCGGAGGTTCAAAAAAAATTATCATCTATCTATGGCACGTCCACCCATAAATAACCCATGATGGACAAATTTTGGAAAATGAAGGAAATTTAATACTAGCGTGAGTTTTACGTAGGCTGGACACCAGAATATTAAAAAAACTTTTATCGATCGATGTGGGGAAAATAAAGAGGCATTTCCATGTAACTAATGTGGTTTATTACGATTCATTTAATTTATAAATGCAATAATTTAAACAATAACAAATAATTCAATCGATGTAATTGCCCTACCCGTCAAGTAAAATATCATGCCTCATGTCTGCGTCAAGCATAGTTTAATTTAACTCATTTTCCAAATATTGCCCATTATGGGTCATTGATGGGCGGACGTGCCCATCGATGAATGAGAATTTTTTTGAAACTCCGCGTGTTGGAGCTCAATCGTGAATGCAAAAATCACGCTAGTAATGAATTTTTCAAGGTGCTCGTGGTCCATGTGCAGAAGTACCCATGTGTGTATCAAAATAGAATCAGGTAACCACCGACCTCAACACTCCTTGCTACCCAAAGATAATTCTGATCTGATAATTATTTTTTTAGTTACATTGTAAACAACAATTGTCGAATTGAACCCGTTCAGATGACTAAAATGCGCTATTAAGTCACTAAACATTCCAAAAGAAAAAAACTAAAACCAGTAAAGGGTACTCAAGCATTTAACAGAAATCAGATTTATTTTAGTTAACAATTTTTACAGTCACACATACATTTACAACCTAAATAGGTACAAAGCCCCTTTAAAATTTCTTCTATTCTGGTAGAAGTTATCTCGTTTGACTTCAAGAGCTTATAACTTTTTTTAACGGGCATAACGGGCCTTGGACCAAAGAACATTTCTTGTTCGGCATGCTTTAATCTATCTAATCCTAGATTTTCACAATATTTCACCGTAGATGAAACTTCAATGTAAATGGTGCGGGGTCCTTTAAGTTTAATTTCTATTTTATATTTATTTAAGAGTCCATTCGCGCCGCGAAAATTGGATCCAATTTGGGGTTCGGGGCATAATGTTTTTCTCAAAGACGGTACAAGTTATCGATAATTTTCAAAACTATATAAAAGCCAACACTTAAATCTAGGCTTCTGCTGTAATAGTTTTTTAAATTTGGATTTGGTTTTTAATATTTCCTTGAGTGAAAATCACCCTAAAATCAGTTATGTTTAGATATCATTTTCCCTTAACTCGACTCATATTTTAAAAATCCGTTACAGCAGAGGCATAGAATATTTCCTTACCTTTAAAATGGTGTATAAGTTATGTCATTTAAGTGAAAAATAGTTACCGAAAAACGTTATCTCCTGAAGACTTGCAATCGGAAACAACATCGCATTGATACACTGAATTTGAAAGAACCTAAATAAAATATAATATTTTTAATGCGGCTATACAAAAATTGTGGTAGTGGGAGTTTGTTAGTCTCCGCCCACCGTCTCCGCGTCCTTTCGCTCGACCCCTTAGATGTAGCGTAAATGCACTCTTAAGTTAATTTTTATAACGGTGGCAGACTTTCCACCAAAACGTAAATAGGTGATTTTTTTTGGATTTTTTTTTCTGTTGTAGGTGATCTGCAAATTCTTAGGGGTCAACAGGTCTGAGCACACCTAGTCACTATATCCCGGGACCAGGACCGAAGCGGTCTAATTGAATAAAGACTTTCCTGGCGAGAAAGCCCAACAAAAACTTATCAAAACAAGAATCCATCACAAAACTATAGAACACTATCATTTTTTGTTGGGTTGTAGTTGTAGATGGTTTCAAGGAATATCCCTATTATCTATTTTTCTATTCTGAAGGTTTTGAATCCTAATTATTTAGTAGTTAGTGTATACTGACAACTTACTATATTTTTTAAACTTCTAAACTAATCTGACCGTTAATTTCTTTTAGCAAAAAATTAGTTTATATTTAGGGTCCAAAAATCTGGCAACGTTAAGGTTTCCTCGTTGAAAACAATGTATTTCAACGAGGAAACCTTAACGTTGCCAGCGTTTTTCTAAACCAATTTGAAGTTATTATAGCAACTCCTGCAAAGTAAGAACCCTCTTTTTATAGACACATTCTTAAAGTTTTTTACTAATGAAATAAGTGCCAAAGTGTCACATTTTTCTTTACTTTTTTTTGTATTTTTACATTTTTTTTATATAAAATTAAAAAAAAAACGCAAATAAATTATTTTGTGTATATTTTTATTTTCATACACATAAAAAATAAACAAACCTTAATTAAGTAAAATTTATTTTTTTCTTTACACGACATGCAACAAATTTCATTTTCAGAGTGATTTACACAAACACACCGCTCACATTTACATGGCGTTGACTTAATTTTCTGTCTTTGAAGGGATATTTTGCGACTCCAGTTCTGGAACAACCTTCAAAATATTTTCTTTTGTACTTGCTTTCAAACCATTAGTATTTGTAAATTTAGAAACCATATTATTCTTGTCTAAATCTTTTGCCAACTGGAAAAGATTTTTTTGCATACAAGTGCCCGGACCCATAATCGGGATTTTTAATTTTCCATATATTATAAGCATTTAAAGCTCAATATCGATAATATGGTAAAAAAGTGCCATGGGCCATCTAAGGGTTTTTGTTTGTGTGGTACATTTTGCTGCCATTTGGTCTGTTGCATCGCCAGCTCCTTTAGTACAATTATAATGTAAAACAATACCTTATTTATAGTCTAAAGCTTCATTACTTATTTTAACATCGTCAACAACTTATAAATATTGGTATACGTAGGATACCAAGCGGGGTGCATTTCCCAAACTCTAAAATAATGTAAACTTTTAGGTACATTACCGCTGTAATAATAAAAAATGCAGCTACTAAAAAGAAGAAAAACAAAACCAAATGGCTCAGATATATAAAAAAAAATGTGGGGTGCATTTGCGCCCCGCCTGGTATTATAAGAGTTAAAATGTAAATATGCTTTTGAATAATTCCAATTTAAAATTAACCTCTGGTCTAGGACCTTCGTCCATCTGCCAACGGGATGAAACTTTTTTTATCAAATACAGGATGATTCATGAGGAAATGTCAATACTTCAGGTACGTAGTCAGGGTCCAAAAATAAACATAAAAGTCTATACAAATATGGGTCCGCAAGGCCTTGGTTTTCGAAATACAGGGTGTTAAAATTTTTATTTAATTTTTCTATTTTTTAAAGAAAATCTATGATAATGTAAATATTGGAGTAAAAATTGGTATCCGGGGTTTTTTGGTATGACGGATTCGAATCTTCTTATTAAGGCTCTTACTTGTAGGGGGAGCCAACTACACGTCTTTTTACTATTTTGAAACATCACAACTTTTTGGTACGGCCCTGTATTACATTTTTAAGTAAATTAAATAATTGTATGTCATTTTTACATCAAAAAGGTATACTTGTTAAAAGTTGATATAAGCAACCATTTTCAGAATATTTGGATTTAAAAAAAATACGACGCATCTGATTTTATTATAGCAAAAAAATAAGGAAACAAAATGTATAAATAAACAATATGTATTTTAATTTTCAATAAAATTATTGTTTTTAAATTATGTTCAGCAAAACATAAGCTAGGTTTTATATTTTTCAAAAATTCCACCATTTACTTCTAAGCACATGTCAGCTCTGTGGTAAACACCCTGTATTTCGGAAACGAAGGCCTTGCGGACCCATATTTGTATAGACTTTTATGTTTATTTTTGGACCCTGACTACGTACCTGAAGTATTGACATTACCTCATGAATCACCCTGTATAGTAGGTATGTTAACAAATGTACTGCAAATGGGTTTCCTAAAAATATGGCCAAGGCTATGAGTATTTTTTTTTAAGTTTTTAATCACTTTCTGTATAATGTCTATTTTACTAAATAAAAGAAATTACTAAAACATTTATTTATAATTAAAAACAAAAATAAGTGGTATATCAGCACTGTCATGTAGAATTAAAATGTGTTGGATTTAAAAAGATTTAATTTTTAAAAAGTAAATTTACTTGTTATAATCCATATCTTGCAAAAATTAACAACTCCATTCAATATGCTTTACTGAACATATGATTTGATGTATCGTTGGCAATCTGAAATCGCCTATAATGGATCCCTACTATTCTCCAAAACAGGAAGCAAAATTCCATTAAAAAAATAGTTAACTACTACGGAACCCTAAATTAACGGACGTTAGGTGTCCAGCATCACTTTAATTTTTTATTATTTATATTATTTGACCCCAGTTATAGTAGCATTAAAACTGGATTTGTATATTTGCCGATACGAGATTTTCTTTATCTACCGTATACTGATGTATCAGCAAATAATCTATAGGTAAAATATCAAAATGTTTTCCTTAAAAAATGCAACAAAATTTAGATCAAAATTAGGTGCTTTTTAGGAGCGCAATTGATAAATTAAGTGCACTAACGATTTTAGAAATACTGAAAAAAGACTATAGGTAAACCAGGTTTAATTATTAAAATAGAACAGAATTAAGTGCTGATTAACTGCTTTAAAAAAACTTAATAGAATTATCAAATATTTTCTAAATTAATTAAAAAATTATATTTCTTCCGGATTTTAAAAGGTACAACGGTCAAAACATACAAACCATGTAGTGAATATGACTCACTATTTCGTAATTGCTGTACTGAAACTGCGCAAAAAAATCACAATTCTAGATTATATAAGAAAATATATAAATTTGAACTTAAAGATATTATTAAATTTTCATTGACAACGCTAGCTTCAGATTTCGTTGTAAAGGATAATTTGGAAAAAATATTTTAACAGACACTCAATTCACAATAAGAAGGAAAATAAGCCGGAATGCAACTTAATTATAGCTCAAAAAAACCCAAGAGTATGGGGCTTTTTTGGTTTGACGGTCTGATTTTATGGGATTTTTTTTGTGAGGACCAACGAAGAAATAGAACTTTGGAGTTTTTATTATTTATTTATAAGTGTTTCAAGAGTACACATAAAAGAAAAAACAGACTCTTACTCCATATCACTCCAATTAACTGGCTTATCTAAAAATAAAAAAAAAAATCGGCGGCGTTTTAATCTGTAGGCTTAAATACACGGAATTAACTATTATGAAAAGAATATTATGAAAATTGTATTTTTGACAGACAGAACAAAAAATATAAATATTTTAAATTTTGGGGTGATTATAGACCATTCTATGCGTCTACACATCATGCGATATCTAAAAAGTTCCTTTTTTTAAGTCATAAACAGGTCTTTATTTAGCAAGGAAAATACCGAATTTTAAAAAGAAATGTTAAATAGTTTCTGAAGTCATATATAGTGTTTGCCACATATAGGCCACCTTTTTAATATACTCTTTTTTTAAATCAAATTTATTGACGGTAATCCAAATTTCAATAATCCAGAAATGTCAGCTAAGTTTAAATTGAAGAATATGCATTCTTGGTTTAATACGCCAGCCTAAAACGCCTCATGGCTTTAGTCTTGCAAATACATTGAGAACACACTCAACATCTGTATTGTATCTTCTATTCTCTGTCTAATCGAGTCAGTAGGTTATTATAAGCAAACCCGACAACCTTCCTGACGACAACGTGCATAATAAACCTGCTGCAGATTACATAACCAATCCATACCGATGCACTATTATTGCCCGTTTAGATATAAATAGGTGTGTGTTTATACATAGGGGTGTAAGCATTTACTTTAATAAAGCCATTTATGTACAGGGTTATCCAACTAGACAGGTCGATTCTTTGACTCTACCTATACTTTTATACAGGGTGTAAAAAGTATGATGCTCACAATTTTAATGGACGATAGTGAAGCTCAAAACAAATCAAAAAAGCCAAAAAGATATGGGTAAAAAGTTAATTGTTTTTAAAATATGGCCTTTCAAAGTTTAAAAAAGCTGGCAACACCGCGCCCGTTTCATCGCAGCGTTCGACGAACCTTTTTTGCGAGGTTTTGCATATTTACACTTTTTTATGGAGATGTTCATTTCATACAAATAATAAAAATTACTTTTTGAAATTTATTTTGATATCTAATTTGAAACTAAATGTAAGTATAAAGAATAAATAATTATTGTTTGGTTTTTATTTGTAATTAAAAAATAGTTGTACTTACCAAAAGATTAGGCTAAATATCCATTTTAAGAACACAAATTATTATGTTTTAAAACCGCACTTTTATCATTTGCTTGAAAAATAAGATTTCTCGGTTGCACACATTCTGTTTTTAAAAATCTTTGGTACATTTGCACTATGGTTGTCGTAAATTTAAAACATATAGGCATATTTTCCCGATTTAAAAACAAAAAAAATATCGCGGTCGGGTCGGTGAGCCCACTGACTTTACTTCACACACAAAGCTTGTGGAAAAATAATTTTTATTGTTTTTTATTTTTAGATTGAAACATTTATTTTATTACATACAAATGAATCTACTGGTAAGCGATTAGGAAGAAATTTTCAAATAGTTAAGATTTTCAGAAACAATTGCTTCTCAAGTTCTAAATTTGACATCGTTTAAACAAAAATCTGTCAAGTTTTGACACATAGGTTATATAAACTTTTTACTTGTTTTGAGCTCCACTATCGCCAATTTAAATCGTGAGCATCATACTTTTTACACCGTGTATAAAAAAATTAAATAGCTATCTTAATTGTTTTTTTCGAATCATTTTGATTTTTTTTAACGAAATGCCCTAATTTTATGTGATTATCCGATTCCCCATCTAAAATGATATATTTTTAATTTTAAAATCGTCTATTTTTTGCACATTTAAATCAAGAAAATTTTCATCTATTAGGCAATTAACACCTGACAGATCGATACGGATACCTGTTTGCCCTTTGGCGAAAGTATCATTTAGACAACTAATAGATCAAGATGAAACGTTCTCGAAAACAAACCAATAAGTATGGTGTACGTATAAAAAAATGTTATTTTTTTCGTATCCTTTTTGTTCTATTTAAATAATTTTTTAAAAGTGTTTTCAGTATTCTACGAACAAAAATATAATAATATATTTTTTTAAATTATAAGAGGAAAGCTACAAATATTCCCCTGTATAGTCCTTGTCGGACTTAACATTTATAAATAATACAGGTACATTTACCGGCACAAACCTGCTACCACGGAATGTTTGGACTCCGACTATATAAACTATAAGAGATACAAACAATTTTATGAAAAAAGAGGGCTTTTCAATGGTCTTTATAAAAAGTTATATAAACATTTTTGATAAGATAAATAATGAAAGGGATATAAACGAAAATGTAATTTTGACAAAAAATCTCAGTCCAAAATAGGATTTTTTTATTAATGTGATTTTTGTTTTTTTAATAATAAATTATTTATTATAATTATTTAAATCCAAAATCACATAAAATTTGCAGAAACAAAATTTAAAAAAATACAAAAAAATATTTTCAAAAATCCTAAAAATTCGGTTATTTTAATTATAACTCAAAAAATGTTGCTTTAAGACAAAAAGGTTATATAACTTAAATTAAAGGTCTTGTAAAAATACATAGTCTATGTTATTAAAAGTTTCGTGTATCTTTTAGAAGGTTTTAAGATATTAACGTTTTAAATTTAAAAACATTGTTAATATCTAAAATTACACCTTTTTTCCATTTTCTGTTGTTTGACCCCCAATTTTGACTTCAGAATCGTGTTCAGCGGAAAAAATAAGCCAGAAAATCCTAGTCCGACACCTAGCACACACGACTTTTTTTGTGGGCCTGTGTTATCAATGAAAAAGTTATTAAATACCTATTTCCAATTGTCTTCAGATTCATAAGGCATTTTTGCTCCTAAATTAAAATATACTGCTTTCCTGTTTACTTTGTTCTTAATTTCTTAACCACCAAAAACAATCTTTATTAAATACAACCTAACTGCTCTTGCCCAAAATCTAAAGCAATACCACAGACCTAAACTATTCATAAAGCTCGCCAAAGTTATACCCTAAACAAATATTGTATGTAACACGCGTATATGAGAAACTCCAAAACTTTGAACCTATTGCCAGTTGCCATTAACTAAACTTAGGCTTTTGAAAACACATCAGGCACATCAGAATATCAATTGAATTTTGGTTTAGAAAGCAAGTTTGTTGTTTCCGGGATGTGATCCATCTATCGACCACAATGTGTGGCAGACGTTGCAATAAATTATTTTGTTATAAAGGGTTTTTGTTCTCCTATAACAACAAATACTAAGAGTCTGATAGTGTAAACTATGGGAAAATAGATTTCAGTATGGTAATCTTAGAATTCGGATTTACAAACATTTAAGAGTCCATTCGCGAAAATTGAATCCAATTTCGGGTTCGGGGCAAAATGTTTTTCTCAAAAACGGTATAAGTTATCGATAATTTTTAAAAACTATATTAAAGCCAACACTTAAATCTAAGCTTCTGCTGTAATAGTTTTTTAAATTTGGATTTAGTTTTTAATATTTCCTTGAGTGAAAGTTACCCTAAAATCGGTTATGTTTAGATACTATTTTTTCCTAACTCGACTCATATTTCAAAAATCCGTTACAGCAGAGGAATAGATTATTTCCTTACCTTTAAAATGGTGTATAACTTATGTGATTTAAGTGAAAAATAGTTACCGAAAGACGTTATCTCCTGTAGGCTTGCAATCAGAAACAACATCGCATCGATTCACCGAATTTGGAAGAACCCAAATAAATATTTTAATGCGACTATACGAAAATTGTGGTAGTGGGAGTTTGTTAGTCTCCGCCCACCGTCTCCGCGTCCTTTCGCCCGACCCCTAAGGTGTAGCGTAAATGCACTCCTAACATATGTAGAGAAAACTTCAACACTGTATAAAAGTCAGGGTAAAGTGATTTTATTTCACGGTCACCTACACAAGGTGGGTTAGGATGCCATGTTCATCACGATTACCTATAAAAAGCAATTAAAAGATTTGAAAATAATTTCGAAAGGAAAAGTATAAATAGGTAACTGTACGTATTAATAGGTCACTGTACCGATAGTCGAGGAGTCGAAAATCCTGTAAACTTCGTCAAATATGGTGGATGCATCGTTGCCGTTCCCAGTACCTTTGGTATAGCAGTCTACTTCCATTAATAAAGGCGCCGAAGCGAAATATAGTGAATCAGATACTTCGTCACAATACGGTCTATCCTTAAAAATGTAAAGTAATTCGCGCTTTTAAAAAAAATAATAAGACCGTTCATAAAATAAAAAAATACGTCTATCAAAAAAACACATTAGTGATGTTAACTAAAAATATGTATTTCATATACACGGTAAATTGTGGTTTATTTAGGGACCACTTTACACCATACAATACAATTGTAGTATTGCTAGGATGATTTCAGGTAGATGCTCATACAACAGGATTTGTCTTTCCTCATATTAAAAAAAAAGTGAAATAGCCACGTTCTAAATTATTTTTACACAGAATCCTAGAAAATACTTTAAAAAATATTTAAATTAAAAAAAAAATACGACATAATAATGATCAATAAAAAAAAATTTAATTTTATGTCGTATTTATTTCATTTACTAGTTCAGTAAATGAAGTCCGAAGAAACCTTTAACCTGAAGATCAGGTTGGGCCGTCACAATTTTTTTTTTTAATTTGCAGGTATTAATGTATACAATCACCTCTGAAAATATCATATATAAAAAAACGTCCGCAAGGGCTGAAAACGGCTCTAAAGAGCCCGAAAATCCGTTTTTTTCAACTAATTTGGTCGATATCTCCCGAAATATGACACTTACGCAATTCGTCTTTGGGCAAAAATGAAGAGCAGTTTATTAACTGCAAAAATGATTTCCATCACCTTTGTCAAAAATTTGATAGTTTTTGCAATAATCGGCCATAAATCCCGAGTATTTTTGCCCTGCCCGTATCTCGAAAGGTGCTTTAAATTTACATTAAACGGACGGATAATTTTAAATAATCACAAAATGCATATTTTTGCATGATTCAAAGTTTAATGAAAGAAGGAACGTAGCAATATTTTGTTACGTTTCCTTTTTTTGTTTCTGTAGAATATTAAAAACTCGAGCCAAAATTAATTTTTTGGTCGATATTTTGACCCTCCTATTAATCTTCATATTTTTTATAAAAGTAATTTTACCAGTCCTTGAAATGGGTTTGAAGGTGTTAAATACATTTCGAAAGACTCAATAAATATTTTTTGTGTATTTTTATAAACAACGTGTTTTTCTTAGGGCGGTTCTTTTAGATTTTCCAAGTTTTTAAAAATGCTCGGGTTTATAGCTAATTAATATATATTCAAGGACCATATCGGCTAACAATGCACATCATTCAAAAGCTTAAATTGTCCCCTTCTCGATTGCACTCTTCTTTTTTCCAAATTTTTTAGTTTTCCGGAAAATCGAGAAAATTCTTAGTACTTTAATAAGTGCACGACAAAAAAATTCTGCCTTTAAGCTTTCTCTTTGGCTTCAACACTTTCTGTTCTTTTATTTAAAAACAATCTGTGTAAATAGGATTGTAAATTTTAAATACATACTTTTATTAATCAAGAAGAAAGTGTAAAAAGTGAAAAAAAAATTGCCTTACTTTTTATTTTTGTTTTCAGAGAAAACGTCTTTGGAGAAAAACGTGGTAATATTTAAATTTTTTCAGTTTTCTTTTTTGGAGAACAATTTAAGGGTTTATTTTTGTTATCCAAAGTTACATAAAGATCATCAATGCATCAATGCATTTCCAAAGGGGATTGCTTCTGTAGAAACACATGGTGGTTGTCCTTTCTCATCTTGCTTACATCTATTAAAGTTGCTAATCCACGTGTTACCATCACAACGTCTTCACTCAGATCTTCGTTATAAATAAAACATTCGATCTTACCAGAATTTACTTTGACTTCCATATTTCTGCCACAAAAATAAATGGCAACAAAAATTAGACTTTCCTACAGTAAATAAATGATCTTTATTGAACTTGGGATAACAAAAATATGTGCTCCAAAAAAGGAAACTGGAAAAATTTAAATATTGCCCCGCTTTTCTCTAAAGACGTTTTGTCTGAAAACTAAAATAAAAAGAAGAGCGATTTTTTTTTACACTTTTTACATCTTCTTGATTAATAAATGTATGCATTCAAAATCTACAATTCTATTTACAAAGATTGTTTGTGGTCCTTGAATATTTATTAACTCCCGATAGACCCGAGCATTTTCGCAAACTCCGGAAATTCAAAAAAACCGCCCTAAGAAAAACACGTTGTTTATAAAAATACACAAATATATTTATTGCATTTTGCGGAATGTATTCAACACTTTCCAAAGCTCCATAATCCAAAAGAATTCGGTAAAATTACTTTTATAAAAAAATATGAACAGATTGATAGGAGGGTCAAAACATAGAGAACAAACTAACTTTGGCTCGAGTTTTTAATATTCTAAAGAAACAAAAAAAAAGGAAACAGTAACAAAATATTATTGCTACACGTTCCGTCTTTTATGTAAACTTTGAATCATGCAAAAATATGCATTTTTACGTGAGTTATTTAAAAATTAGTCCGTCCGTTTGGAAGTGTAAGTAGCTTAAAGCACCTTTCGAGATACGGGACAGGTGCAAAAAATACTCGGCACATTTATGGCCCATTATTGCAAAAACTATCAAATTTTTGACAAAGGTGATGGGAATCATTTTTGCAGTTAGTAAACTGCTCTTCATTTTCGTCCAAACACGAATTGCGTAAGTGTCATATTTCGGGAGATATCGACCAAATTAGTTGAATAAACGGATTTCCGTGCTCTTGAGGGCCAATTTCGGGCCCTTGCGGAAATTTTTTTATATATGATATTTTCAGAAGTTATTGTAAACATTAATACCTGCAAATTAAAAACAAAATTATGACGGCCCAACCTAATCTTCAGGTTCACCTTCCAGTTCATTTTATCGGTTGGAGGAACCGCTAAAGGTATACTCCAACAGCCACGGTGCAATGCGAACAGTTCCGTGGTTGAACCAGATTTATGACGCTGCAGGCGGCCACCTAGGACGGCAGCCGAGCTAAGTTGGTACGCACCTTTACATTCAATTTTTTTTAAAGGATTTCCTGCAAAAACATGACTGCCATCCCGTACATCCAACCAAAAACGGATAAAGCTTGGTCTATAGGGCCAACAAGAAAATATACCTTTCTTGTAAATCATACAATAATTTAAATATTAATTTTTATATTTGTATCAAGAAAAAAAAATCTTAAATGACTTTTCTGGTTATGCCAGTAATATAGTGTTATTTTTTAACACGCTAATAAATATATTTATGTGATTTTCCATTGTGATAAAAATAAATTAAATCCAGATCCAATAACATTTCCATGAGTTTCAAATTCATTGTAATCAAATGAAACCCTAAGCCATTCAGTTGGTACACAACAAGTCGGTAAATCACAATTAGTGAGGTAAATCGATACTCTAACAGGTAATACGGGTAACAAGAATGCAATTTAATCAGGGCAAAATTTCCGTTTATGCTGTCTACATCACCCCCTGTGTTCCATTTCGCAAGGCCTGATCAAATGTTATAGAGTGAAGTTTTATTTTATTATGATGACAAATTTTATAGCTTTTTAGGACAACTGTATGCTACTACATATATTATAAGTTTGTTTAAAATAGTAAAGGGGCTAAAATCAAAAATACTTTAAAAAATAACTAATATTATAAAGTGGAATTAACTCGCTGACTTATCTCTGGTTAACCTCAAAGTTAAGGCGAAATTACTATTAACAATAATTTTTTTTACAAAAATGTTTATATTACTCAGAGCTGGCTAGGAATCGAATCCTTCTTTAAACGAATCCGGGAATCGATTCTTTTTCAAGGATCCGAAGGCTGAAATCGATTACCTTTTAAAAATAGGATCCGAATTTCGGATTAGTTTTATAATTTTAAAATCATCCGGAATTGGTTCCTTTTTGGAAAGATCCGATTCCAAAAGGAATCGATTTCCTTTTATTTCAAATTTGAGACAAATCGGATTATGAATGCTAAAATCCGCCATTTTAAATCTTCCATTTTATAATCCTAATTTTTTACCTAAAATTGTTGATCAACATCACACTAATTTTCGGAAAATAGAGATAAATAATTAAAAAAAAGCTGCATATTAAAATCTTTAAATAAGAAAACGCACTTAACATGTAGTTTTTAACCAAAATTTGTTGTTTTTTAGGTCCAAAGAAACAACATTTTTTTCCCCCATAGGGTTTTACCCCAAAAAGGACATAAATTTTATTTAAATTGATCTTAAAAATTTGATTGCTCGATTTCCTTTTTTTTAAAATGTTATCGATATAACCTTAAAGGCCTTTTAGGTGCATTTCCAGGGGGGGTCCCAAAGCGTCTGACGCCTAGTATTCTCAGTGACAATTAATTTTTCCTTTTTTTCGAGCGCACCCAAGCTTCAACCGGGCGGCCCCCCCGGGGGGCTACCCGGGAAACGTTGCACGATGTCGAAATTTTATTTTCCGCAGAGGAAGATGAAATATTGTTCTTCTTTTATCAAGTATATAAATTAAACTGAGCAATATTTAATCTAAAAAAATTCCAAATTTTCTTTATCTTTCGATAAATTCTATTTATTTAAGTTTTTAAAAAACCTTCTCAGTTCTGGTTCTAAATAATCTTTGCACATGCTTTTAAGAAAATTTCTTCGTCTTCAATTTGTTCTAATAGTAAATTCAATAAAAATATTTTTTTTTTTTGCAATTTTTTTTTGAAACTGTACTTTTTTGACAACAGATCACTCGCGTCTACACTTCATGGGGGAAAGGGGGGGTACTGGCGTCAGCCTTTTGCCGGGTCTCTCCAAAAAAAGTTTTTTTAAAATTTTCTTTTTTTTATTCCGCAAGCAAGAAAATTATTACACGGTACTTGTAAAGTTTTCCGTAAAGTTATAATAAGAAGATTCCTTTTTTATGGGTTCCCCCAGGTTATCTTAAAATTACTTTAAAAAAAATTACAAAGATCATTATCAAGTTTTGAAATAGGGGTTCCCAAAAAAAGTTATGTAGGGGTGGTTTTATATAAATCTCAGAATCCACTAATTCAATTTTGAAGAAAATTTACCAAAATCTTTTCATCATCTGGATTATGTAGTATCATTCGTATTGTAGTTACCATTTATAAGTATAAAAACTAAAGATAATTAAGATTCGTGATTCGATAAATAAGAATCGATTTCCTGGATTTAATTCAATTTTTTCTTAAAAAAGAATCGTGATTCGTTTGGGGAAATTTGGGGATTTTTTACGAGGATCCAAAAAAGTATAACGTGTATTTCCCCTTTAAAACAAATGGAATTTTTTTAAAAAAAGGACAATTAAAAAGGGGGGGCGGCACCAAAATTTTACTATTCAAAACATACACGTCTTTCGTTTAGCTTCCTCTACAATGTCTATGAGATCTTTTTCATTATCACTTAAAATTTCCTCAAAAATAAATTCATTAAATACGTCCAATATAAAACCCTTAAAACAAACAGCAAAGTATGTCATTCCCCGGGAAAAAAAATCTAGGATAACGCCAAGGTCCCCAAAAAAAGGATTAAAAAAAACCCGAGAACCCCGGGGGTGGACTTAACCCTACTTATGGCCTAAAAAAGAAAATAAATGTAAAATAGGGCAAATATACAAGACTTTTCTGACGATGGTAATTTTCAGATTAGAAAGAAGAGATATGTCTTTGAACAAATTATTTTAAAAACAATAAATATTCGGTTACTTTGTTCGCTTACAGCTTTAGTGGTCTCAATAAATGCTACAGATGTAGTTTTTTTTTTCTGTAAGAGCCACTTAAACAATTCATGTTAATCTGGTTTTTTAAACCAAACAAAAAAAATTTTATTGGACTTTTTTAAATAACTTTTTTCCCTCATGAGCTTTTTTAAAATTTTCCCTTTAAAAATTAAAAAAGATTTTTATTAACCGCGAATATGGCCGCCTTTAATGTGTTTATATTTTATTCCTAAATTCCCGAGATCAGACTTCGCAAGAAACATCTCAATTTTAAACCGCCGAAACTAAATGAAGAAAACTTGAAGGATTTTCTTTAAATTTATATTTTTAAAAAATTAATCAGTTGTGCTGATTGTTTGTCAGAAAAAGTGGATAAATGTTTTTTTGTTATAACTTCGTTAATTTTTATGCTAATGACTTCAAATCGAGTTCATTTTAAAGATTTTTCAAAGTACTTCAAAAAATGTTCAGCATAGTTTTTTGTAAAACTAGAAATTATTTATTTATTTAACGTTAAACTTCATATAATTTAATGTCCATTAGATAAAAAATTATCTTCGACCAGCCGTATCTCAGTACCTATTGCACATATATACATGAATGAAAAAAAATCATTCTTTTTCTTTTTTATAAGCTACATTTTCTTTCTGATATTTTTTTGTAGAATGTTAATTTTCCGGGTTATTCGAGAAAAACTGTTGAAAAACGTTTTTTTTTAATAAAACAAGACCATTTTTAATCACAAATAACTCAGGAAATATGGACTTATCGACAATTGTTTAATGGAAGCTTTTTGCTTAGAATTTACCTCTTTATCGATTTCAGAAGTTACTTTTAATTATATATTTTTCACCCTTTAGGTAAAAGCACATTACGGCACTATATAAACTTTGTTTCTTGGGCTATTTTCTACTTACTGTCCAAGTTTCAGGTCGATTGAACCAGTACATTATAATTCCTAGAGCAAACCCTTCATTCACTGTACCATTAAAGGAGGTATTAATTTTTTGTTACATTCCAAAACCATTATATACCAGACCTGGTGTTGTCAGTGTCAGGTATCAGCAATAAAAAATATAATGAAAATGTTGATGATCATAATATTATTATCAATAATTACTATTCAATATAATAATTGGGTATAATAATTTAAGTGTAATGTTGTGTACCTAAATACGTTAATAATAAAGATGTAAGATAAATATTTCTAACGTGGTTATGGATATTATGTCTGAAAAAAGGCTTATTTTTTTTACTACTAAGTACTAAGGACAACTAAAAAGCCACTAAATTGTATAATAAAAAACTGTTTATAATGTTACCGCACATAAAGGGTAATTTGGTTGAAGATAAATCTTACCGCAATAGAATGATAAAATGTTTACGTGTTTAAGGCAACCCGCTGATAGAGTAACTTCACAATTGATGTGTTTTGTAACTTATTAAGCTTAACAGACCTTGCCTAATAACAAACATTTTCACTGCACAAACTGACGCACGTAATTTTGCTTCCACATCAGCTGTCAGCTTGGATAAATTACCGATTTCTTAATAGCTCTCAATTAAACAATTCCATGTCACCCAAAAAGTATTTTTTACTAACGATGACAGGTCAAAACAATAAGATAAATTTAAAAAAATTTTAAATATACTTGTCTCGGAGATTTTATTAAGTTAGATTGTAAAAAAATATTGCTTTTTTAAATGAGTTAAAAATCACAATCAGTTGTAAGAGAATGTTTCACGAAAGCAGCGTCAAAAGCGTAAATCTTGATGCCGAACACCAAATCAAAAATTATACGTAACAACTGGAGAAGTTTAGTGGGATGAGGGCAGGCAAATAAAACCACTATTGTATAATTATCAAAACGTTTCGTGGCTGGATTGCCACTTTATCAAGGGCCTATAATTAGAAAAAGACACATTACAAGACTGTGATATGAACCTAATAACTTTAACATCAAAAAGCACTAAAACATATTATGAGGCAAAAAGGCCGGAAGAACAACCCTAAGTCACTCATATCCATGAAAATCAGCAATAAAAAGATTTTTTTTAAGTTAAATTATTCAAAATCATAAAACTTTCGAAAAACAAAATATATATATTCTGTTTTTCTTATAAAAAACTTTACAAGACTAGACAAGAACAAACCAAGAAAAAAAAAAATTAAAAAATTTAAGTATAAACATTTATTAGGATTCGAACTCGACCTGGTTGGAACTTATACTCGTTAGACTGGGGCAATAAATAATTTTCATAAAATATATTAAATATAAAACAAAAAAATAAATACTTTAAGAACAATTGGCAGAGCTGAATTCCAAAGACCATGCGACAGGGCAAAGCCCCGTCCTTATGCCAAAACGTCAACACAAAATCAACATCACATAAAGATTAAAAACCACAGTTACAACATTAAAATTAATAATTAGATACACCTACCAACACTTACGAGGTCCTTATGCCGTTAAACAAATTAATATTCAATTTTGAAAAATAAGAAAGTTCCATATTATGAGGAAAAACCACACTAGCTGCACAAAAATTCTTGTCAAAAATAAGTTTTTTAAAAATAACCAATTTTAACAGCTGTCAATGGGAACTTCTCTAAAGTTGGTTTATAACAAAGTTATCGACAGTTGTTTTACAAAACTTTTCCAAAGGCACTTCACAAAGTTTGGCAGTTACATGTTGCATCCACTAACATTCTTATATATACATGTAATAAAAAGTAAGCTTATACCCAAAAAAAAACGAAAGTCAACAAAAACTTTATAATCATGTAGATGTTCTCTTAATTAAGCTTTGTTGAAATTGTGCTCTATATTTATTTAAAATCGCAGAATACGATTTTAAAGTCTTTTAAAGTTTTTTATAAGAAAAACAGAATGTACCTATATATTTTGTTTTTCAAGTTTTATGATTTTGAATAATTTAACTTAAAAAATATTTTTATTGCTGATTTGCATGGATATGAGTGACTTAGGGTTGTTCTTCCGGCCTTTTTGCCTCATAATATGCTTTAGTGCTTTTTGATGTTAAAGTTATTAGGTTCATATCACAGTCTTGTAATGTGTCTTTTTCTAATTATAGGCCCTTGATAAAGTGGCAATCCAGCCACGAAACGTTGGGATAATTATACAATAGTGGTTTTATTTGCCTGCCCTCATCCCGCTACACTTCTCCAGTTGTTTCATAAAAAGGGTACTATAAACAAAACTATTATAAGTAACAACAAATTATTTAACATTTTTTTAAATAATAATATATTACAATACCGTTAGTACAATTACTCATATTTATATTTGTTGGTACACTTTGATTTTAGGCAGTATCTACAACAACATGGGTAAGAGCACTTCTCGGCATATTAATAAAGCTATTTCTTCCTTTTGTCAACACTGTTGCCGATGAACGACGAAATAAATGTCCGGTATAAGGATGTCCCAACTCTATTTATACAGTAAATAAGTCTACCCCTGTACATGATACAGGAAAAACCTAAAATAAAAAATGTGGTAACACTTATTTTAATGACAGTACTGGTAAATATACAAGGTATCCCAAAAACATTGTTAGGTATGTTTTTTTTTGTAATTCCCTAAATATTTTGCCATATTTTGAATCCTTATTCGATTCTACATCAAAAATGTACAATTATACATGTACATTATACGTCAGTAATTGCTGGTTTTCAAGATAATTAAGGACCTTATAAATTAACTTAGTTTGTCACTCTGACACTGAAAAAAATATTTTTAAATAATTTTAACAGAAGATAGTACTAAAAAACGGTTTTAACATTTACTATGGGATTTTATAATAATTGTTTTTATTCTTTAATCGTTTTTAATTGTTACATCAGTAGATCAGATAAGACTATCTAATAATAGGTCGTTATCTCAAAAACCAGCAATAATCGACTTATAGTGAATTACACATATTTGATGTAGAAATAAATAAAGAGTCAAATATGACAAAAAATACACGGCGTTTCATTTAAAAAACATACATTATTATGAAAGCTTCAAGACACCCTGTATATTTACCAATACTGTTAATAAAATTAGCGTAACTAAACACACATTTTTTTTTATTTTAAGTATTTTTTGTATTATGTACTGGGACAGAGATATTTAGTGTATAAATAAAGTTGACACACCATGTATAACTCGGTATCAGGCAGTTTAATATAGGTACCTACCCTTTTTGGAATTTTACCAAAAACATTTTTCCCAACAACTTGCCTTGTAAAATGTCCATTTTTGTATGCGAAAAAACGAATTTCGGTATTTGATTGACGCAAGAAACATACTTTTCGTTTTTTAATTGTACTGGCGCTTACTAGAGTTTTTTTTAAAGGGATAGCAATAAATACAACAAGTTTTTGCTATTTTCCTACGAAAACTGAAAGTTTGCATATACTGCTTTTCTTCATAGTTCGGTAGTATCTCGCTGCCACTTTTATTTAAATTGAAAAGCGTTGATCGAAGAAAGAAGAAAGCTGCAAAACACTTGGATAGCTTGATCTATTAAAAAAGCCGAATACCATACAAAACCGGTTATTAATTGTAAAATGGAAAAAGAAAAATATATGGGGATTTACTAAAAAATACGAACACGATTTGGTATTGATATACAGGGTGTCCGGAAATATCGTTCGAATAATTCTAGGGGTGATTCTACATATTAAATTATGAAGAAAAGTTTATATCAACATGGGTCCGCAAATGCGTCATAAGGTTGCTATCAATGAGCTTTTAGTTTAACTGGAGAAAGCATCGATTTGGCATAAGCGTGGCATCATAAAAGCACATTCTAAGGTACTGCCTAGCGATGAATGAACCTCTGTATTCGAAACAATAAAATCCACCAAAACCCGGGAAAAATGGTTACTACAGATACTATTTTGTCGTAAAGCGTTGCTGCCAAGTATCGTTCTTTTTTCAATTACTACTTATAGTATATAATGATTAAATTTTACTTAGTTTATTCCTAAAATTACATTAAAATGAGCTCGCTCATTTCGCAAGTAAGTACAAACTATGCTTGTACCATTCTATCGCCAATAATAAACAAAAACATGTTGGCCGCAGCTCTCGATTGCGTTTGTGACTGAAATGCTTTCTCTATCTATGATGTTAGCTCATTGGTTGCTATGGCGATTTAAAGATGAAACCGGGATATAGGTTATATTTTATATCTCTGGAACCGTTTTAGATAGTCATCTGAGTGTTGGCATATGAATTGCTTCTAATAGTAGACACTTTTCAGTGTTTTTACTTAATTATTATTTTAATCAGGGGCGTACCGACAGGGGAGGCCTCGATTTAATTTGTTCACATTTTTATTAATCGCCATATTATTGCAGTTTCCGCGGTATAAATAACATAAAAAGGCATTCCTGTAGAAAACCTGTCAGGCTAGTCGTTTTCGAGAAAACACTCTCCAAAGAAAAAATAGAGAAAACATAAGAATATAGCATACATGGTCGCCCAATAACAATAAAAATGTCTATACCAAAGTAGTTTCTAGTTATGGTAAACAAATTTAACATAAAGTTTAAAAATAAAGTTTATTCAATTATAATTGTGTTACTCAGAGTGTTATTAAAAAATATATATTGTTCTGGCCTTTCCAAAAATGCATTAATATTTTTTTGCTTGGGCGACCATGCATGCACTATTTTCTTCGAAGAGTGTTCTCTCGAAAACGGCTAGCCTGACAGGTTTTCAACAGGAATACCTTTTCTATGTTGTTAATAACGCAAAATCAAAATATCTAAAAAAAAACTGCAAAAATATGACGTTCAATAAAAATGTGAATAAATTAAATCGAGGCCTCTCCTATGGGCACGGCCCTGATTAAAATAGTAATTTAGTAGACTATCTGAAACGGTTCCAGAGATATAAAATAAAACCTATATCCTGGTGTCATCTTTAAATCGCCATAGCAACCTTATGACGCATTTGTAGACCTATGTTAATATGAACTTTTTTTCATAATTTAACATGTAGAATCACCCCTAGAATTATTTGAACGGATTTTCCGGACACCCCGTATAGTGGTAGTTTAGTGTAAAACCTTTGTGGCCAAACAAACTTGGGCAATATTTGTCTTTTTCGTTAAAATTAGTTCGTCTTTACTAAACAAATTTTGCAAATTTTGAAGAAACTTTTAAGTTTACGAGTATTGAACACTAAACAGTTCAGGGAAAATTCGATACGATTCGTGTTTGGTAGTATTACTGCGAAAATGACAGGTTAAAGATAATTTATAATATAATAATTTATCTTTCTTTAACAAAAATGTTACATTTATTACTGTTGAAAATGAATACCATAATTCCTTCGAGCCCTTACTGTAGCTTACTCTGACATTTGTACGTAATAATGCTATTAAAACCAATTTCGGATTTTTTAATACACAAAAATAACTAAATTTTTTTTGAACCAACAATACAGGCCCTATAAATTCTCACCTTTTAAAACTTAATGTCAGTTGTAAAATTCTGTAACACGTATAGAAATTTGTGCCAAAATTTTTACAACTTATGTTCTACAAAATTTAAGCAAAATAAATTCGTCTAGTGCGGGTATTTAATGAATTTAATTTGGACACCTAGAATTTAGCTGCGTTATCGAAATTTATAAAGCAAGCGTCTGTACACTAAGCCTTTGCATTAGGTTTATGTTTTTAAGTTTAGTTTTATTAATATTACATAAACGAAGTAAAATATACAGAGATATGTACAGAGAATTAAAATGACTGATTATACCTCTAATGTGTAAAACTTCGTTAAATCCGAAGATGATATTTTAAATGCTGCTAAGAATATCGTTTATTTCTAATCAACATCATTTTTATTCTTAGTTTTTATTATTATCTTAATAAAAACTATACAGGTTTCCCAAGATGCTAGGGTTGAATGGAAATCTCGGAAACCACGGAGAAAATGGTTAAATCAAAAAAGTTTAAAACAAATTTAATATTACAATTTTTCCATATAAAATTTTAAAATTATATTAAAATTGGAATTTTTCTTATTGTACACTTCTTTTTGAAAGCATCTCATTTTTTTAACTAAAAAGGATTTCGTAACTACTAACTTGACAATAAAATTAATTCATACCAGAAATCTACAACTTAAATTCAAATACAAAAGGATCACAATAAATATAAAAAACGAAAAAATTCAATAATCAGTCTATGTCTAGCGTTTTTATTTTCTAATTTAAATCGCAAATTTCCTATATGGAATTAAAAAAAAATAATAATAAAACGTAATGAAAATTAATATTTTCATATTGGAACAGTTCTTTTCGAAAGCATCTCATTTTTTTCAACACTTTTTAATAAAAAGGATTTCGCAATTGCTAACTTAACAACAAAATTAATTTGTATCAGAAATTTGTTACTTAAATTAGAAATAACAAAAAATCACCATAAATACCAAAAAGGCAAAAACACAAAGACAATATTCCGTCAACGTCCAGCGTTTTCTATTTTCTAATTTGAATGGGAAATTCCCCTTATAAAATTTTAAAAAATACATTAAAACGTTATAAAAATTAACATTTTCATAATGGTTCACTTCTTTTCGAAAACATCTCATAAAAATCCAGAAACACAAAAAAAAATATTCTGTCCGTGTCTAGAGATTTCTATTTTCAAATTTAAATCGCAAATTTTCGATATGGAATTTAAAAATAAAAGTAAATGAAAATTTTAAAATTTCCAATTTTTGGTACAGTTCTTTTTAAAAGCATCTCATTTTTCAACACGTTTCAATTAAAAGGATTATATAATTGCTATCTTTTAAAAACAAAATTAACTTCGTATCAAACATTTGAAACTTAAATTAGAAATAGAAAAGATTAAAATAAATACCGAAAATGCAAAACCCAAAAACGACTTTTCTGTCAGTGTCTACCGTTTTCAATTTTCTAATTTAAATCGCAAATCCCCCATATGAAATTTAAAGAATATATTACAACGTAATTAAAAAAATAAAAGAGCTTAAAAACGAACCAAAACAGGGGTTTATATTAACTTTTTTTAATTTTAGGGAGAATTTTTTGGTTAAATCTCTAGTACAATCTCTACTTTCTCCCTACGAAAGCTAGACTAGTATAAAGTTTAAAAAAGGTAAAATTTGTCTATTTAATATAAAAAATGAAGAAAAAAAATTATAAGATGAAACAAAATCACACTTAAATGTAAGCGTAAATCTTGCAATAGTGCATTAGTAATTTTCAAACCACGAAGCACTAAAAAAAATCTAGTGGTTTGTTTAAACAATCTTGAAAACTAAACTTTAAAGGTTTTCCTTAACCGATTAGGCTGAAATTTTTCTACACGTAGTTCGGATGACAATGCATGGTTAGCTGGGACGTCATCCTATTCAATGGGCGGCCCGCTAAGAGGGCGCACAAAGGTTTTTTAAGTTTTCCCCACCATATGGGATCAAATAAAAGGATTTCAAGAATACGGAAAATAAAATGACTTTTCCCTCAAACCCAATATAAAGGACTCCCATCTAAAACTAAAAATAAATTGAGAGTAAATTTAAAAAAAAAACAACAAGCTTTTATTTACATGAACTAAAAAGAAAATAATCTTTAAATTAAATTAAACCCACAAATTTTTTTCGTAAATTTTTTAATTGAAAAAAAATTTGTCGGATTACCCATAAATAAATCAAAAAAAATAGTATGTTTTTTTTATAAAATAAGAAAACCCCACGATACAGCACCCATAAAATATGGAATGGTACCATTAACAAAATGTGTTATTTGTCCACTTTTTGCATCCAACCTATTGTTTTTTTTTTTTTTGCAATGTAATAGGTTGGTTAAATGTACAAAAATTAATAATTTAAACAATTAGTACACATTTTGTTACCGTACCATTCCACATTTTTAATAGTGTAGATTGTCGTCCTAATCTCATACATTTGGATTTTTATCTATCTACTTATGATGATGAATAACTCAAAAACTAAGAAAGTTAAAACAACGCCACAAGCGTGATTAACTTGACAACCAACACGTGTTTTCTTATTTAACTATTGTTGTATATCTAATAGCTTCCAAGATCCCGATAAATGCATCACCAATTTGGCATCAAGTGCACAAGTGATTTAAAATATTGTTTTTAAAATAATTTCCCATATTTAATAACAGTACATGGTGCAACTGGTCAAATTATTATCATTGGAAAACCTTTGCTAATACAACTGAACTTAGTTTTTAAGGGTTTATACAATAACATTTGGCCGAGGTGATCGCGTTGTTAAATTTTTCAAAGGATTCTAGCAGTTTAGAATGTTTAACAAAAAGTCATTGTCAAAATCTGACATTTTATTAAACATTCTAACCGTTGTCAATTACAAATGTTTGGGTTTAAAAACGGTTTAGAATGTTTAACAAAATGTCAGATTTTAACAGGTTGCCTACTAAAATCATTGAATAACAATGACAATGACGTTTTGTTAAACATTCTAAACTGCTAAGTCCATTGCTAAATTTAACAACGCGATCATCACTCGGTCGTTATAAATATAGATGATGTATAATAGAAAATAAATGCTATCAGTGACAGAAAAACATGTTCAGCATCAGCTACCAATTTGACCTAATTTTCCATTAGATCCGGAAAAAAATCATTTAATCTCTTTAAAAGGGAAATAGGTTAATGGGTATAAACTAAAAATTTGAAATGTAGAACGAAAGGGATTATCTATTTTAAAAAGCATATTAAATCAAGATTTATTTTTTAATTTTTTTAAAATAAAAGCTTGCAAATCGAATAACCCAAACGTCTCATTAGCTATAATTTAAAACAGAATTGATACAAAACAATTAACTTACACCCTTTATACTACTGGGAAAAAGATCTTAACATAACAAAAAAATCAAAATTATTTATATATTATTATACAACAAATTTGTGGGTTTAAAAAAAAAACCGGCTAATAGGTTAATAAATAAACGAAAATAAATATTATTTTTAACAGAAATGTCAGAGCCCACCGCAATGTCTAGAATACTCCATTTCGTCAATCGGATGAATAACACGCTCTATAAGTACAAACACTGTTTATTTCGATGATTCATTTGGCGGCTTATTTCTTTTTGGGGTTTCAAATTATTTTTGAACTTTTACTACACTTTTTTAATCAGTGGGCTGTATCATTAAAGTGATTTCACGACATCTTATTTATTACTATAGGACGGTGTCCATTTATATTTTAATCGGTATGGAAGGGTTGGGGAATATTTGGGCATGATTTTAGTAGTTAAGATAGTATAGGCAACTAGTGGTGTAAATAGAAATATTTGCATAGAAATGGACATATTGAAAATTTCCGAACGTGTCTCAAAAATATTGGAAATTTTGGAAATATTAAAAAAAAAAATAGAATGCGTTTTAAAGCATCAAAAAAAAATATTTTCTTATACGTTTGTGCAGTACAAATTTCACACTTTCACCGATTATTGCATGTTGGCTATTGCTGGCTTTAGAAAAAGTTTAATTGTACTTTCATGAAGACGGCATTGAAACTGAATACAATATTTAAGATGTGGATGATATCGTTGAAGATATTCTTGATTAAGTTTGGTTGTTTCGTGGTCGTGTGTAATTTCTTTTTAAGAAATTTAATTGTTTTTTTTTGTTGTATTTTTAATACTTAAATTTTTATTTATAATAATGTATTTTGCGTTTTAACTTTTGGATGACATTTCCACTCATGTAAAAACAACCCCATTTGAAAAAATCGCTAGGTTTACGGTTCTATCAACTTATGTTCATTGTTACCTTATAGGACTGTATTTTATATGGTTTTTTTTTTTATTATTTTGCTTTTAACTTTATTTCAGGGGGAATTGTTATCAAATAATCTATTTAGATTTAAGCCGGGGATATTTTTGCCTGGTTTTGAATACTTGGGAAAAATTTTAACCCTTTTAAAACGGAATTATCTTCTGAAAATCCCCTTATGGATTCCTTGTAAACTATATAATTGTTTGTTTTATGTTTTTTGTAATTTTTTTATATTTTTTTTCCAATTTTTAAAAATTTTTTTGAATTTTTGTATTTCAAAAATATTTTTCCTGTTTTTTTCAAAAAAGGAATTTAAACCAAAAAAATAAACTTTACCATTCCAGTCTTAAACAACAACCATTAAAATATCTGTAAAATTTGGGGTGCCTAAAACCAAAAAAAAACGGTGAAACTTGAATATACTTAAAAAAACGCTAAAAATTAAGATTTTTTTTTTCACAAACGTGCTAAAAATTTTTTTTTTTAACACTATCTAGATGACTTTAAAGTTACTTTAAAGGACAAATGCCTTAAAGTAAAACAAAAATTTTTTCAAATAAGTAGTATTGGTCATTGTAATAATTTAAAGATTTTGTTGAAAATTTTCCCCAGATGTACTAGAATTTACCAAGGTTTTAGATGTTTATTTTGTGGTCTTTTTGCAAAAAACTTCTATAAACAAAAAACAAAACTATTTTTGTACCTTTAAATTTTTTCCCTCCCTTTAGATATTGTATAAAATTTTTTAAAAATTAAAATTAACTAAAGCAAAAAAATTAATAAAGAAAAGAAAACTTTCAGACTTTCACAACTTCTGCTTTTTAAATACAGTTTTTTGCTTTTTTAAGATAACAACTTAAATAAACAAAATTTCTTAGCAACAAAAAATTTAAATGTTTTTTATTTAACAATATAAGAGAATTCAAATACAAAAAAAAAATTATTTTAAAGGTTAGAATCCCTACTAAACACGATTCAAGAATGCGAATGTCGCAAACTCTTTTTTTATTATTTGGTATAATTTTTCAATTATTAAATTACTTTATAACAAGTAAGCTTTAACTCCTTTTTTCGAATTAAAAAAGGGTTTAAATTATGCAAAAACCCAATTTGGATGAAAATTACGATATTGGAGGAAATTTTTTAAAAGTTACATTAAGACAAAATAATTAAAGATTTTCTTTAACGAGCTAATCCCCGGAACGTTATGTATTATAAACAATATTATTTACCTAAAAATATTTTTATTAGTTTGTCTAAAATTTTAAAGAAACCAACCGTTTCGCGTGAATATACCAAAAAAATCAGAAAATCCTAAAGGGTTTAAGGTTATTTTGTTAGTTTTACTTGGGGCATTTTAATCAAAAAATTTTTAATATTTAAAAAGTATTGGTAAATTTGTAAAACTTCAATTAACCACCTTCGTAAATAGCTGCGATAATTTTATGGAAAAAAACAGCAAAAAATTAACAAAATTTTAACAAACCTACGCTAACACCAAATTGATAAAAAGGTATCCAAAATGTCAGTTATATGTCATGAAGGAAACGACAGTGATCCAAATGCAAAAAGCATGGAGAAAGTTTAATAAGGAAACCCCATTTTAATGGATACCACTTTCATGTATAACACTATTTAAAAACTTCCTGAATGCCATCATTTGAAGGGGTAATGACTGAAAGGTCGAACTATAAAATATGTACCTCGATATTTACTTAAAATGCAGGAGAGCAGGAGTCAACCGCATTAAAAAAAAAGCATTAATCAAGTTTTTTTGTCTTGTAAATTCCGCAACTAACCCATTTGATGTTTACCTTCCCGTCATTTTTTGATACTGTTCTCTGGCACGTTCCAGGAAACCTAATTTTGTAAAAACTTCGTTATGGAAAATAAAAAATAGGTTTTTAAGTTTGGCCAATTTTTACAACAGTGGCGCCCGGGTTTTTTTTCTATTTTATTAGTGAAATAAGCACGCATGATTAAAAATAAAGAAACAAAGTATGACAGGGAATATTTGTGACTTTTCCAAAAGCAAGCACAGATGAAAATATTAATTTTAACTAACCAAATACACATCTAGATGGGTTTTTTATATTCACTGAAATATTAAGTTATGAAAAAATCTTAAAGAAAACTCTTAAAGTGTTAAACCGCTAATAATAATATTTTAACCTAATTTTTCTTTCAAACTAAAGGATGAAAACGGCATGACTGCAATTAATTTACTCCCCCTTGTAAAAACACAATTCAACTCAATCATTTAAAAAAAGTCCATTTAAAGTTGGGCCCACCAGCGTCAAAAAACAGTTGCTTTTTCCACTTAAATTCTCTCTCTGTCAAAGAACAACGTATTTTTTTGAGGTAAAGAGAAGCTAATCGAACCCCTTAAAAGACGTTCGGCCTTTCTTCTTTGTTGGACTTTACATAGATACGTTTCCCTCGTCCCCATGTCTGATTCCTTTAAAAATGAAAATAAAAAATTTTTAAGTTAAAATACCAATTTTCGCAAGAGGGTGTTAAAATAAAATCAGCTCAAAATTTTGTATAAAATCAAATAAAAGTTAAAGAAAGGAAAGGGGGAGATGATTAAAATCACAAATAAAATCTTAATTTTAATCATATTTTTTTTAAAAAACATGATTATCTAAAAAATAATTTTAAAATATACATTTAAAAATGTATTTTTCTACAGAAATTAAACCCATACGCATTTTTATGTGGTGTTTTTTTTTATTTTATTAATAATGAAAAGAACAGTTGGTTATAAGAAAAAAAAAACAAAAAAAATTAAAACTACAAACCAAAAAAAACAAACAAAAACAAAGCTGGTACCCCTTTGCAACTCTCTTAACCCCCAATCTATTCCTCAGATATTTGGAATAGAATAACCAGTTAAGCGAGGCCTATCTAAAATATATTAAATACCATGTCCAGCAATGACGCTGAAATTTTTATCAAAAAATCGCACCAGACGCAGACACAACCATACCCAAATATACGATAAATAACCCCCTTTTTTTAACTCAACGAATATCCGGGGAATTCAACGCAAACATAAAAACGAATAGAGATACTGGCCAGGAGGATGGCATTTCTTACAGTATGTTGAGATTCCTACCTGACTGGCTAAAAGTTTTTTTAATGCATATAAAAATAATTTGTAGAGGTAAACATTCCAATAATTAAAAATTCAATAATATTTCCCAAAAAAACGAACCCGGGGTGAATTTGGGGGAATTGTTTTCATCTTGTTTTTAAAAAATTTTTGAAAGGTTTTTAAAGTTCGTCTAGAATGGTGGGGGAATCTAAGGGGGTATCTCCCCCCATCAGTTTTTTTTTTTATAAGGAAAAGGGGGGTTTTTTGGGCACATCTGGTAACCATATTCAAAATCCTTTTTAGTGATAATGAATATTGGGGTGCTATTTCCTTGATATTTCTAATGAGAAAACAATTTACATATTTTAATTGAGAAAATGTCTGCATTTATACCCAGACAAATTGCGGGAACATTTTTGGGGTTATATGTAGATGGAAAATTTTTTTTTAAGGGTTTAATCGGGGCCTACAGTCCAGAATAGGTCAACGGCCTTCCTCGGGCCCCGTTCTAAGCCCCTTTTTTGTTTAATGTTTAAAATACGATTTTACATATTTTGGGGGTTTTAAAGGTCCCCCCTTACAGTATGTGATGACTTGCATATACAGCAAACAAAAAAATTGGGGTCAATGTAAGAAAACCTTTTGCCACAATGTATATTTGCAACTCCTATTTTCCGAGAACGGTTTTACAAACAAATAATGTCTGCATTAAAAATCTTTAAGGCATAGATTTAAAAAGGGTACTATGACATTAAATCACATAGAAATCGTGGCTCAATTCAATTAAATATCTTGGTTTTTATTTTAGAAAAAAAACTTATTGGGGAAAAACAATTTATACTTAAAAAACCAAAACTAAAAAAAAGTCTTTTTAAAAGGGCCATAGTTTCCAGATCTTGGGGTTCAGACCCCTAGAACTACTTTATTATTTTAAAAAGCTTTACCAGGTCGTTTTTTGGGGCCTTTTTTTTGGATCCCGGGGCCCAAAGGGGGACCTCAAGAAAATTGATCCCTTAGAAAAACTTTAGGCTCGTTAGGGGGGATTTGTCACACCCGTGCAAGCATTTTTTATAGAATGTAATGAACCTCCCTTTTTTGAGGCGTAAAATGCTTGAAAAAGTTTATTGTTAAAAAACTACAGTATGAGAATAATCCCTTTTAAAGGTAAAATTCAAAAGCTAGCTGTCTCTATCTTGTGGCCCCCATGGGAAACATAAAACCAGCCCGGCTTGCAGAGGCCTTTTCATCAACGGCGGAATATGATCGGAAAACAAGAAACCCAAAAAAAATATTTATAATTATCCTTTAACATATACTTTGTAAAGGGGGGAAAATTTTCCCTCTTTTTAAACAAATTCCTTAATAAATAGGCAAATTTTTGCTTCTGAACTTCAAAAGTTCCATCATTTCTATAAAATTTACACAGACGGCTCTAAGAATGAAGAAGGGGGGGTTTTGCCTACACGATCCCCGAGTATAACGTTAACAAAAATATAAATGTCCCAAATACATTTGATTTTTAAAAACAGAAGCTTCAGCTATTCTAAAGGCTTTGGAATACATCAATAGCGACGCAACGCTGACTAATACAATGATTCTCTCCGACTCTAAATCGGTTCTTCAAGCAATTAACAATCAAACTGTAATCATTCCATTATAGCTAATATTTTACACATAATAACCCCCTATATACCGGGGAAAAAAGGAAAGTTATTTTTATGTGGAAAAAAAGGGCCCCTTGGTCTGGAGGGCAAAAAACCAGTCGATCAGGCTGCAAAAAGTGCTTTTTGGGGAAGGGGGAGATAAATAATTGTCCCCAAGCCTCAGACATTTTTTTAAACCAAAGAGAGGCGGTCTTTGCAGAATGGAAAACAGCTACAAATTATAAGCAGCCAATAATCCTAACCATTACACATCTAAAAAGGATCTTCCAAAAACCCGCCCTTGTTTAGGCTAAATTTACCTCCCCTATTTTCATATCGTACTTTAGATTTTTAAAAAAAAAACCCTGGTAGTTTTGGAAAAAAACCTCTATAAACTTAAATTAGAGGATTCACCTAACTGTAAATGTGACGCTCAGTCCATAGACGATCTAAATCACAGATTATTTGTTTGCAAGCTGAATACTCAGGCTAAAGAATTTCTTTTAAAAGTATTTTTCAAATATAACCTTCTTCCATTAAACGTTTCATCTTTTTTTGCCCCTTTTTAAAAAAAAAAACCCGCACATTAAAAAAAAATTTTTAAATTTTTAAACTTACTAAAATAAGAATATAGATTTAAACCAAACCCTTTTTTTACACATATTCAACCCTTTTTCCCTGGTCTTCATTGTGTCGTCAATGTTAAGTCGCCCTGACAGACCCCAGCGGCGGAAATGAGTGTCCTTTTTTTTTTAATGTTTGTATCTCCCTTTTTTATATATCATTATTTATATAAAAAAAAAGATTTTATAAAAAATTCCTATAATCATGGCTAAATGGGCAGAGCCCGAGGCCACAAAAAAAAAAAAAAAAAAAAATTCAAATATAGCCAGTAACTTTTTTCATATGTAAACTGCTTGAGTTTAAAAAACCTTTTTTTTGCATTGCATCCAGTGCTATAGAAATTGTTTTTAGCAACTGTAGAACATTTTTTAAAACAAATATCTGTTTTTTTTTTAAAAAACCCCGGATCAATTTGATCTTTATGCTCTCCACATGTTAATAATAATTTTTTGGGCCATTCATTTAACTAGATCTCAAAACAATTTGAAAGTGTATTCCATTAAACATCCTGGGGTAAGACCAATTTCTTGTCCCATTTTTCTTTATACCAAGCACTTGGCAAATGGATTTTTCCCAAGTATTTCACGATATGTACTATATGTTCTTTTATATGCCATTTTTTCTTTGGGAGAAAAAACTAATAAGTCCCCCAAACAAGCATATGCAAATATATGGTAACTGGATGACTGGGAAATTTTTTTTCTTCATCCTGACCATATTGCCGCATTATCTGTAACAATACTATTAACTTTACAGTTCATTTTTAAACTTTTTTATTGTTTTAAATAGCCAATTAGGCAAGATATTCAGCTGTATGGAAATGAACAGATGTATCTATGCTTTCTAAAAGAACACTGTTTTCATCCAATGAAGTCAAGACGACACAGACTATCGGTTTATTAGGTATACTGGACCATCAACTTGTTAAAACAATTAGATTTTTCTTCTTCAAATATTTCATTCAAGAGTGTTGATGATAACTGAAATCTAGATGGAAGGTAACCAGGTCTTAGCTTTTTTATGGCCTTTCTAACCCCCCTTATTTTCTATGCTCTAAATCAATTTTTTTGCTTTTTTCAGGCTTTGGAAATTTGTTTGTCCTTTTTTTTTTCTTGTCCAGTTCGCACAACAAAAGTATCCAAATTACCACTATTTTTATATTTTCAGTCCACCTACACTTTCCTTTTCACAGTTTCCCTTTCCCCGTTTCTCCCAACTGAAAATTTCACTCTGGCTAGTTCCAGGCTGTGACTGACAATCACAAAGAGTTTCAAACCACTGCATTTATAGTTTCACTTTTGCGGGTTTTTTCCCAAAGATTTTTTTTGTTTTTTCCCCCCTGGATCTTGCAACCTTTCCCCCACTTTTTACATACTGCTTGCTCTACAACCTAGTTTTGCCCACCACTTTCTTCTTTTTTTGCCCCCCGAGAGATGGTAGAATATATCACTCAGGTAAATTAGGGCCCGCATAATTCCCCCTGTAGCTCCCCAAAGGGCCTAGGGGCCTACTTAAGAAATTGTCAACCGTCAAAACCCAAAAGGGGAAAAAGGTGTAGAAGTAGAGAATATAAAAAAAATAACAAGGGGGTTTTTTACCACGGTTCAAAAGGGGGAAAAAAAAGCAGAGGTACTAAGAAATGAGCTCAGGAAAAAATACCAGAGGCGGGCATGTTAGTTACTAATAAGAAAGTTCTTCCCCAAAAAAGGATGGATGAACAGTAAACCAAGAAGACATTAAAGAGGCCGTGACTAAAGCCATCGGAATAAAACCCAAGCTGTTGGTGGGGGCACCCGACCAGCATATGGGGGGAAGCAAAATGCAACTCTGAAAATGTCCGAAAGTGACGCTGATGAACTGATCAATTTTGGATCAATTAAAATAGGTTGGGGTTAAAAAAAAAAATTGTAGAAAAAAAGCGAGATGAGATGTTTTAGATGCGGGGGAAAAAGGGCATATTAAAGCGAAGAAAAAGGCCCCGATAGAAAACCTGTTTTAAAAAAGGGGAAAAAAAAGGACACTTGGCAATAAGCTGCAAGCACGACCCTTTTGTTATCCTGTAAAAGGGAAGGGCATCAAACGGGTAGCTTTAAATGTCCTGGAAATTTAAACAGAAGCAAAGGAATGTATGGAAATACCCATTTCTCAAGAAAAAAATCCTTAGACCAATAAAACGGGATCATTCAGCACGGGGCCTATAGTAAAAACCCCGAGCACTAACAAATTATGAAACCCAATGACAACGAGATTTCTCAAATTAAAAAAAGGGCCCCCCGGCACAAGATATTTCCCCAAAGCAAATGACCCGAACAGTATAACCCTCGTTAGTGAACCAAACGTCAACGCAATTAGTCATGAAAAGACTGGATTACGATGAAGATATTAAGACCGGATCAAAGTTTTGATAAAAATATCAATAGTAAATAGGGGTAAACGGGGTTTTTCATATTAAAAAAAGCAATTTAATATAGTTGTTATTCTCTCCTAATGATGATCTACGTTTTAAAAACCTTTACAAAAAAGGAAGACGAAAGAAAAAAAAGGAGACGAATAGTCACGGGCTTTTTTAACGAAAAATCACCACTGGGGAATGAAACGGGAAAAAAGGGGGGTTAAATTGTACCCGAAGGATAGCCAAAACGGTTTTTGCATATTTGAACAAAGGGAAGAAGCCCCCCTTTCAAAGAGGGACTGCTGTTATATTGATCTTACGCTGGCTACTGATGATATTAACTGAAAAAAAAAAAAGGGGGGAAGTCAGGATGGGGAAACCTCAGTGATCATAACTCAAACGTCGATAAGGGGGGTAAAAAAAAGATCAAAAAAAAAAAGTCAAGGGGCTGGAAATTTAAAAAAACTGTTTAAACAAAAACTGATAATGCGCTAAGAGAAATTCTGATACAAGACAGTCACCAAAAGAACTGGAAAAAACCAGAGGGCAGTGAAAATGCATGCCTAGGAGAAAGGGAATCCCGGAAAAAACCCTTTTTGGGGGGAATAAGAAATAGCAGAGCTCAGAAAAGTAGATTAGAAAAGGAACATATAGAAAACTTAAGAAAAATACCTGTGAAAGCAAAAATCTCTGGGGGGCTCAGAAGAAAAAAAAAACCCCAAAACAAAAAGAGCTAAAAAAACATTGGGGGTCAATCTGGTCTTAGATAACACATAGGGGGGGAGGGGGATAAGAAACTTAAAAAAACCTTATTGGTTTCCCCCCAAAAAACCCCCCCCGACCAGGACGTTGGAGAAAAACAGAGATTTTTTTCCCCGGGATAAAGTATTAATTTTCCAAAAAAAGGGCAGTATTTTGCAGGGTTTAAGAGAATGACCAAAGACAGCCAGGGCAAAAATTTAAAAAAAAACAGGGGCCCCCCCGGGCCCCCCAAAAATATATAAGATTTAAAGCAACTTAAAAAAACCCGCAGACACTAAGAGTATATAACGATCTGCAAAAATGCCCAATTCCCAGCAAGGAAAAGAGCAAAATGATTTTATAGAAAAAGGGGGTAAACCCCCTTTTTGCCCTCAAGACCCCCCCTGTCTCTAGATGAGAAAACCCCCTTCAAAATTTTTTTTTATTCGGGGGGAAAGAGGAGTTTATCCGAACGGGGGGCTTGGCAGAAAGACAGTTTGGGTTTGAGAAGGCCCAAAAAGATGCTAAAACGAAGGGTGAATTGGGCGAAGCCTACAGAGTACACAAAAAAAGTGCCATGATTTCCTTTGAGTCAAAAAAAGGGATTTAATAGTGCCCAGGGAGATAATTCTCGAAAATAAGAAAAAGGCAGATGAAGAGGGCTTTAAAACCGGGGCCAACCATCAAGAGGCAAAATGCTAAAAAAGGGAAAAAAAGGGGAAAAAAAGGATTAATAGTGGGTTCCTCAGGGTCTTTGGGGCCACCCATGGGGAAAAACCTGTTTAAAACTCCCAGAAATGGAACCCAAGATGTTACTTTTTTAAAGGGGGTTTTCGATGATGTGGCAATGGGGTGACAGCTGGGCGAAGAACCAAGACCAGAGCAAACACAGCCCCCAAAAAAAAGGGAAATTTTGGGGGGGTGGTAAAAACTTTAATTCCCGAAAAAACGGAAGGGGCTTGCTTACCCCAAAAAAAAAAGATGTCACCTTGGGCTTTTTGGGGGAAAAGGGTTTCCCACACCAAGGGCCCTTGACTTGGGAGCGGAGGACACAAAATTAGTTTTGCCCACCCACGAGTTGGCTGCAAAGCGGAAAAGAACCCGCCCTATCCAGACGCTTTCCCCCAAAAAGGGGTCCAGAGTAAAAAAAGAATTTTTTAGGTGATCCATTTTCCCCAAAAAATTTATGCTGCTCCAGTATGGAAAAGGATGAATAAAAGAAACTCCAAAATAATCCAGACCCAAAGAAAAGTAATTGGTTTGTTCCCATAAGAACCATTTCTACCCAGGGAGGGAATAGCTGGGGAAAAACCCCCTTAGACCTTCGCCGAAGAACGTGCCGAAAAATAAAGGTCAAAGAGCAACGGGGAAAAGGCCAATCTTAGAGACTGGCAAAGAGATGGGGTAATGGACATACGGACGTTGGCCCCCAAAAAACATTCCCACATTCAAAGATGGAAAAAAGGGCCCAGGGGAAAAGGGGTATTTTATAACGCGGGGTTTTTCCCTGGCTTTTAGAAAGCCCCTTTACCGAGGGAAAAACCGAATTTACAATGTTCAAACCGGAGGGGAAATTTTTAAGCAGAAATATTTTTCTTTTTTTCCGGTGGGAGATGACAAAAATACAATCGATAATACCCCAAAAAATATTCAACGGGGGAAGGGGGCGAAACCTTGTGGAGTCCGAAGCAGGTTGGAGAGCCACATATGGAACAAAAAGCCAATAGAGACAAAAAAACGGGAAGAAAGGATAAAACAAGTCCGGGTATAAAAAAGATTTTATTTGGGGCACCGGGCGAAGTAATGCGAAGGGGTTTTCCGGGGGGGGTTGCTCTTTCGGTGGAAAAGGGTTTTAGGGGTCCCCGGACGAGTCCCACCCCCCGAGGGCTCCCGAGAACAAAAAGCCTCGGGGATAGACACGCATTTTAACACCTACTATAAAAAAAAAAAAAAAAAAAAAAAAACCCCAACAAAGCAAACGTAAACTTCTTTTTTTTTTTAATTCTTCCACCTTAAAAAAACGAAAAGGGGCAATTGCTCAAAAGTTTTTTCCCTTTTTTTTAAAATTTTTAAATATTTCAAACTCGGTTTTCCTTTTTTTCCCTTTTTAAAACTTAAAACACCCCGGTAATTGGAAAATTAGGCTTTAAACCTTTTTGGACTGTTCCAAGACAAAAAGGACAAATAATGTCTTCAGGTGGATCAGATGAGATGACTTATTATATTCAAAAACGAATATGTAAAAAAGCTTAGATGGATGGTAAAAAAAAACCGGGGGGGGTTTTTACCCCCGCTGGAAAAGTAAAAAACCTTGAATATGTAAAAAAAATTTCTGTTATAAATTAAAATTTTAGTAAAAAACTCCGGGTGAAACATTCTTCAAAAACACAATTTCTACGCTCATGTTAACCAACAAAACCTTGTTTACAAATCTAACTTACATTTATTTTTTTTTAGGGGTTTTGCATTTACGTAACGTTAATAACTTTAATAAGCACGTATATGTGTATACCGTATGTTTTTTAGTTTTTTTTTTTTTTTGGGAATTTAAAGGGCCCGGGGGGTTTTTTTCAGGATTTTTTTTTAATTTTTGATGAGTAAGGCTTCAGACTGAAAATTATTTTTTCAAGTAAAAATAAACTGAAAAGAATGAAATAAAGGTTGGGTTTCTTTTAAGCAACGTAAAATTCTTTGGACAACAATATTGTTTGTATATCCAGGGAAACTTTAATAGTTTAAAGCAGAGCGTGATATTTAATATTCTCATCTTGGGGGAAAAAAAAAAAGACTTTTTTTTGTGCACATTTTAAGTTACAATACAGAGAAATTTTTAAAAAAAGCAAAAAAAACATAGATACTAAAAAAAAAAATAAAATTTTTGGGAAACGACAAATTAATTAACATAAGACTACTTTTTGGGGAAATGACCAAAAATTTTTTTTTTTTAATTTAGCACGCACGGCAGGGGGCAGTTCCAAAAAACCCCTTCGGGGCTGTCTTAAGAATAAAAAAAAAAAAAATTTTAACACGAAGTGGAAATTTAAAAAAATTTTAAAAAACTATAAAAAATCACTCTTTCCTGTAAAATTTGGGGGTTTTCCCGAAAAAGGGGGTACATCCCCCCTTTTCATTTTTCCCCCTTCCCCCATATTTTAGGACAATAGATAACGATTTTAGCAATTGTTTTGTAAGATGGTTTCTGTTTGCAATTTTTAAAAAACAACCACAAGAAATAAAAAAAAAAAGGGGAAAAATTTTTTTTTTATTTGCCAAGCTCGCCACAAATATATTAAAAAAAAATGCCAGAAAAGGGCACGTCTACTTGTTCTTCAGGCCCCTAAAAGTAATGCTTGGATTAACGCACCATCATCCTGCGTTTTTGAAAATGCTGATATTTATGGCCTTATGGGTTAAGCTGCAAAAAAAGCGCAGGGCGTTCTTCAGAAACAGTCAGATAAATGACATTATCAGAGAGCTCTGATTTCAGCTGAAAATCCTTCCCGTGTAAGAGCCTCTTGGTGTTTGGAAGCGATGAAAAAAAAAGAGGGATGACCTTAATTCCTGAAAATATGAAATACAATTACTTTGCGACGCTAATAGCAGCCATACATTTGCAAAATCCTGGGGGTGGATAAAACTTTTAAAATAGTAAGGGGGCTGCTCGTCTTGTCGAGAATAAAAAAACAATTAAAATTTAAAGAGCTTGAAGATCGCTATATCTTCATTGCTTTTGATGTAAAAAAAAATGGTCCTTTTTGGTGATAAGGCCAAAGGGGGTTTTAAATCCATGCAAAAAAAACCAAAAAATTTATTATCCAAAGAATGGGTTTAGCTGTGCAGCAGGGTAATGCAGCATCGGTACTAGGTGCAATCCAGGAAGACCTAGGACTTGATAAAGTTTTTTTAATTTTTTTAAAAAAAAATTTAGTTATTTAGTTAATTTTTAGAATATTGTAATTTTTGGGATTTAATAAAAAAAAAACATAATTGTTAAAAATTTAAAAAAAAATTTAAATATAGGTATCTCTTTTGGTAAGCAATATTTTTTGGTTGTCTAATTGTTACATGCAATTGGTAGATTTTTTGTTTTTTTCAGGGTGTAAATAGAAATTATGGTTTTTAATTCTGGTTGGTTGTTTATAAAAATTGTCTGGGGTTTAATAAAAGGTATGTGTAAAAAAATTTATGGACACCCATTAAAAAAAACTGATGCGGCCCCAAAAAAAAGACGGCAAACTACAATATTTATCTGTGAAAAAATTTTCCTAATTTTTAAAAAGATATAATATTAAACAGCTGAACCACAACTCTACCTATATTTGATCCCCCCCCTTTCCCTTTCAATAAATTATCCTTCTCAATCAAATTTAACTTAATAATGTTACCGTGATACTTGGAAAGATGCATAACAAACTAAGAGTTTGATATTAAAATTTTGTCCTAAGTAATGGGTACCAGGCAGCAAAAAAAAATATAAAAAGTAACTTTGTACCTCTAGATAGTCGTAATTGAATTCCATTTTTTTTTTAAAATATAGAGTTTTTGGTTTCAAATACAAATAATTATAAAATATTCTATATTTTCTCCTGAATACTATATTATTTGTATTCTTTTCGATTTACAGTTCTTCAACTAACAGTTAATTAAACAGTGGTTCTCGTTACAATTTGCACTGCTTTTTTTAGTGTTTGGATGTATAAATAATGTTTCTAATTATTCACCAAAACATTTTTAAAAAATTTTAAATTTTTTTTTTTCTAAAAAAAAAAAAAGAGAATCTTCCGCATCGCTTCTCATTAATCCATAAGTTCTAACTAATTCCACATTATTTACTCCTTCGACATCGCCAGGCATTACAAAAAAAAGAAACATTGGTTTTTGGGGGAGGTATTACAATTCTGAAAACAGTCCCTTTCCCTCGTGTACAGGGTGTCCCAAATTAAAAATTTTCATCACTGGGATCTCGGGGAAAAAAAAAGAGATACGAGGTCGGTTACATGGAGGCAAAGTTTTTCAATTTGATGCTGATCAAAATGCCACCTTAAAAGTTTAAAAAAATTTTTAAAAAATTCCGAAGATTTATGGAAAAACCAAATATTCGGGTTTTACTTTTTTTTTTTTGACTCTATTTAAATAGATATAACAAAA
>JAHBCN010004884.1:0-59959 GCA_019359885.1 Listronotus oregonensis | reverse complement strand
AAAATATTCCGTTTATTTTTGATAAATTTTTGTACCATAATAAACCCTATTTAAAAGGGGCAAATTATAACGCTTTAATAAATTAGCTGTAAAATTTTTCCGCCTTTTTTGGGGTTTTTATAAACATATGTTAGGTTTGAAGGACGTTGTAAAAGAACAAATAATAAAACATTGGGCTGGATAATTTAGTGATGTAGTGGTTCTCTCAGCTTTTAAAAAGCAAGTTGTGTTACTTGGGGGAGTACTGTAAGTGCCGGGTTTTCCGATGTTTAACCCATTTTTGATGAGTCAACCCTTCAGTCAGTCAAAGCTAAAATGGGCGATATTTCTTTAAAACGGATAATATATAATATTGGTAATTTTGGTAAACTCCTTGAATATTTTGCAAAAATGGCCGGAAATAGCAGAAATATGTAAGGTGTTTTGACAATTCTTTCACCTCATGTTTCCGTTTTGCGCTTAGGCATTATCTTGAAGTTTTCTTTCTTATGCGTACGTAGATTTTAGACCGGGATAATTTTTTTCATTTAATGTTAACGTTTATATATTTTATTTATTGTTTCAATACGTACTTGTAGTTAGCCAGCCCAACAAACGGAACTTGCATCAATGAGAGACTTATAATCAGCGGACAAAATGCTAACGACCAGGTTCCTGTTATATGTGGATATAATACTGGACAGCACGGTAAGTAACGAATAGAAAGATCTGGGCTTTCTAAAAAAATTCGATTGCTCGCATTCGAGACGCGTAGTTTTTCGAAAATCGGTGAAGGAGTGCGAAATCGATGGTCGAGAAAACAATATTGAACCAGATTTCGAAAAGGTAAAACACACTGTAAAAAAAGGATTGCGACATTTGTCAAAATTGTGACATGTACATTTTACAATGCAATTTTTTCCAAATTGAAAAATACTTCAAAATTCTGTTTTTTAAGATGGAAAAAAGGTTCTTTTGTATGGATCTACGACAATTCGACGCGGACAATTAGTCGCAGCGACAATTCGACCCAGTCAAATATAACGCATTTAGAATTGGGACCAGACACAATTGGTCGAAGAGACTGGGCCCTTTATTTAAAATGAAAGGTTTTTTCTAAATAATGCATTTAATGAAAAAAAAACAAATCATGGGTCTTTTTTGATACGTCTCTGCAACGTCTGATATATAATTGGGAAAAAAAAAAGCCGCTTTGCTTATCAGAACTAACCATGCCCGCTAAAACTTGGGTTTTTAAAATTTTTAAATTATCCCCACATAGAAGTTAGTAATTTGATATTTTCTATAAATATTGTAATTCACTAATCTTCTTTTGAGTATTCTTTTTTTTTTCTAATATCGTTTGTTTTTGAAAGGGGAACTTTCTTATATTATTTAGCCGTTGATGGGTATTGCTGAATACTATACGGGTTTTTAAAAATTTTGGGGGCAAAAATTTTTACAAGATTTTTTTTAAATATCACAACAATATTTCTCATTGTAAATCAATTTTGCTGCGTCGCATGCGACAATTGGGCTTTTTGCGATAAATTGTCGTACGTCAAAATTCCCCCGCGTCGAATTGTCACGCGTCAAAATTTGGCCGCGACTATTGACGTAACCCCCTTTTTTGCAAAAAAATTGAAAAAGGTTTGAAAATGCAAAATTTGGTTATACAGGGTGTCTCAAAAAAAAGTTAACCCTTGCAATACTAAGAAAGTTAAAAGATTTTTTTGTCTCAAAAACCCTTTGGGTGATAGACTATTTTAAATTTTTTTTTTTGAACATCGTAATACAGCCACTGACCTCAATATGGACCGGTAAAGGGTATCAGATGCGCGGTTCAAAAGTGAGATTTTATGGGGCAAAAAAATGTGCCCGGGCCCGTGGCTCTAAGTATTTTTTTGGGTCCTAAATCATGCGCAGAACGGACTAGCATTTCGTTTTATTTACAAATTCGTCGCCGGCCAGTTCCGTACTTCGTCAATTGATGACTTAAACAAAAATATATATTACACTGGTTAAAAAAAAACCCTGGTTACTGGTTTTTTTAACCAGTGAAAACTTGGTTTTTTTTAGATGTTGTTCTTAATCAAAAATAAACATATAATCCATTGTCAGCTCCTTAAATTCCTCTATTCTTCTGAATGTTACAGCTATGGAAAAACGATTTTTTTTACTGGTTTACAACTGATGCGTTGTAGCTAATAATAATACAAAATGGGGAATACGACTGAACATGACTCTTGTGGCTTATCTAGGAATTTAAAGTTTTTTTTTTTCCCTCAATGTAACACAATCATAATTGAAAAAAAACACTATAATTATTTATTTCCCGGGTTAAAAAAATTTGAACAAAAAATGTATTGCATTAATCTAAAAAACCGGGACTTAAGTATGATTACAAAATAAAAATATTTCCTTGGAGCATATACCTAATAGAGGCCTCTTGTCGCCTAAAAAAAAATCATTTGTGCAAGAAAGAAAGAATAGCGGTATAACCTTTTTTTTCCCTTCAGCGTCTCATTGGTCGGTGAAAAAATTTTATATACCCCGCTCTGCGTGCTGATTTGTCCCGGGCCCTCCGCGTCGATCTATCGGCACGTTGGTTGGGAAAAAACGGAGAAAGGTTATACTATGATTTTTTTTTTCTTTCCCCTTTCCCCCAAAGACAAGGCTGCCTCTAGTAAATAAATGCTCGTTTTGTATAAAGACAAACAACAAGTTGTTTAGAATATTCCTTTTTTCGCTATCAAAAAAATAAGTGTAAGGAGGAAAAGAGTTAACGTTATTTGTATAAACATTTTTTTACCCTTCTGTTTTTAAGTCTGTTTCCCAAACTCCAAAAAAAACCCTTTTTGTAACGGCCAAAAATCCCGTTAACTAAACCCCCTTCCTAAACAACAGGTGACAGTGTATTACACGATCTCTTTACTGATCCCCCAAACAAAGCAAAACCCTTTAAATATATAGGCGTTCAAATTCGTCGTTTTTGAACGGCAAAAACCGTGTAAAGTCGACCGTCACGCGTTTAATAAATTCTAACAGTTTCCAAACCATTTTACGGCAATTTTAAAAACTGGGGCTTGAAAATTTAACCCCCATCTTTTATTAGCCCCTATTTTTTCTATTTAAATTTTTCAATATTATTTTTTTTTTTTTTTATTGTTTATATTCTACCTAAAAAAATTTATATATGTATAGAAACGCAAAATAAAAAGAATTTAGTATCTAAATATATAAAAAATATATTTTATTAAATAATATAAATTAATTAATGACATACAAATTTCTGAGTCCGGCTTTGCACTAGTCCTGCTTTTTAAATACGCTGCCTGACACTATCGTTTGTTTAGTGCGAGGTCGTAAACTTGCCATAAGTGCGATTAGCCATTATATATCTAAAGTTAGGTTATCTATGAATACAGCGCACCAAACACAAATATTTTTATGACTCTGTTACTCCACTGAAAATACTTTAATATTTTAGTATACGTCGATGTTTCTGGGCAACAACAGCCCCTACAGCTGATGATCCTTTCGACTACAGGCAATCGAAAACGATTCAAACTTCGCATATGTCAGTACACCGATACCTGCGTGACGTCGCAAAACAACTGTCTACAGTATTATACAGGGGTCAGTGGGGTTATACAGAGTTTTAACTATGATCAGGCTCTAATGTTTAATAGAAGCAGTCCAGGATATTTCGTAAGTTATTTCTGTAATCGCAAAACTTTTATTGTTTTTATTAAATTAATTGACAATAAATTGAAGTGTCCTGTGTTATACATTTTTTAGAATAATCTTAACTATGCTATATGCATCAGAAGGGAAGCTGGATATTGTTCGGTAACATACAGCAATGTTAGAAATGGTCAAATGTATCCATTTCAGTTGGTGAACAGGCTACCTAGTAAGTATGAAAATCCCAAAGACCGTATGGGGCTGCGTTTATAAATCATTACAGAGTACACATTTCTTACACTTTTTACATTTTTGTCAGAGAGGTTGTTTTTAAATGCATAAGAAATTTTTTAAAATGCTCTTCTTTGACTTTCAAACACCCTTTTTTGAAATAAACTTCGTACCCGCTTTAACATTAAAGACAAGCAGAACCAATTTGATCTTTCATGTTCTCAAAAGTTGTAGGTGCAGTGGCCATTATTTTTTATTATATAAAGCTTCACAAAAAAACGCAATTGAAGTCAGATCTGGCAAACGGGCAGGCTAATTGACCCGACGCTTCACCCCACTATTCGAAACAGTCCCGTAATTATTTAGATTAAATCATTGCAAATACATATTTTGTAGGTGATTAAATAGGTTCGATTTACATTAATATTTCTTTTGACTTTAATATATATGTTATGTTTTTTAGATGGACAGCTTACGGTCCCTGTAGGTCAGGCAGGTGTAGATATTCTAAACTGCCCGGACGACTACATTATTATTGATGGGACGAGATTATGCGGTGACAGATTTAATGACGGATCTACAGTTTTTAATTTTAGTATGAACGCACCAGTAGTAGGTGAGTATGCAGAATATATTTTCATCTACTTCTCTTTATCTACTTTTTTATGTTAAACATATATTCTGTTTTTTTTTTCGGAATTTATTTTTTATTTTTATTAACATATTTTTATTTTCCAACCAATACGACATCACTTTTTATGACCAAAGTCTAAATGACCAGAATTAATGCATTATAGGGAAACAATTGATGCGCTTCTAAACAAACTTCTTTTCTATGATCTTGGTGAATCCCAGATCGTTGCTCTTGACATATCCAAAGCTTTCGATCAGGTCTGGCATGATGGGCTTCTTAACAAACTTCCTTCTTACGGTCTTCCACCTAAGCTTTGCTCTTGGCTCTCCAGTTCCTTTCTAATCGACGTATATCAGTTACTGTAGATGATCGTTCTTTCAGCTTCTACCAAATTAATTCTGGGGTGCCCCAGGGCTCAGTGCTGGCACCCACGCTGTTTCTTCTACACATTAACAATATTCTCTTTTCCACAATCCATTCTATTCATGCAGTCATTCTAGTCAATGCAGATATCTCTTTCACAAGACTTCAAACTTATCTTGGATTGGGACGCCAAAAATCTTGTTTAGTTTAACGCCTCGAAAACAGAGTCATGTTCGTTGTCGCGAAAAAAGCCTGCCAATGTGCATCCGTTACATATAAGCGACCAACTTCTGCAGAACAAAGAGTCGTTTAATCTTGTCGGCGTTACTTTTTACAATAACCTCAAATGGCACAAACACATTACATCTATAGCCTCGGGAGCTTTAAAAAAGCTTGGATTCCTCTTTCGAGCCAGAAAGTATTTCTCTTCTTCCAATCTGTATACTCTGTATGTATCCCAAATCAGACCCTCTTTGGAATATTATTCTTATGTCTGGGGAATGGCGTCCCCTACAACACTTAGCATTCTAGAATCCATTCAAAGAAGAGCCACAGACAGGCTTCCTCTTCTTGCCCATCGTCGAGCAGTAGGAGATCTATCGCTCTTCTATAGGTATTTTCACGGCTTCTGCTCAGTGAAGTTGGCCGGTATAATTCCTTCTCTGGCAGCTCCCAACAAAGCAACACGTAGTGCAACTTTTATGCATCCTTTTACAGTTCAACTAGAGAGGCACCGAACTTATCCCTAGAGTGTCAAGACTATGGAACCTGCTGCCCGCAGAAGTTTTTCCTTCTTTACCCAATTTCCAAATATTTAAGTCCCGTGTGAACAAACTCCCTTTCACCACACTTAAGACACCCACGGTACGTTAGTACTTAGGCATCAGCCTTCGTGGACTATCCCAAGATAAAAAAATCTTCCACCTAAACCTTGTTTTTAGCTCTCCAGTTTTCTTTACTCTGCATGTATCACAAATCAGACCCTGCTGTTCCCATGTTTAAAAAAATTATTGCATTGAAAGAGGAGCTGTTTGTCTTGCTAATGACCCTACTCTTACAAAAAAGCTTTCTTTTTCTTAGGAAGTCTGGGCCCGATCCTGTAAGAAATTTTTTGACATTTCCTTTTTGTACCCTTTCAAAACTGACAAACTTTGAGTTACCTTTTAAAATGAACAAGAACATGTGATCCCTATTTTGACATTCTCTTTCCTTATATTTTTAGAGTCCCACCCTGGTTCTTTATGTTATTTTTTCTCCTTCCCTTAAAAAAATTAGGGAAAATTTTACTTTTCGGCACCACGCCGATTTTAATGAATTTTTTTGGGGTTTGGGGGCCGATCCCAATCTTATTTTTTTGGAACCCTTTTGGGTTTTTGAGTTATGAGGCCCAAAGGGACTAACCTCAAAATTCTCCCCCTTTTTTAAACGTTCCCAACAATGGGAACATACACGATTAGGCACTAATATATTAAAAAAACACTAAAATTTAAATAATTTATTTTTTTTTAAAAATTATCTAAATAATCCCTTTTTGTCGTTTTTGGAAGATTTTATTATAACTGGTTGCCTTTCCTTAATTTTTAAAAAGAAAAAAAGAATTTATTTATGTTTTTACTAAAAATATGCAATAAACCTTTTTAAATTTTAGTGTATTTGTTTAATAAAAAAGTACCCAATTAGTGTATGTTCCATTTTGATGGTAATCAGTTTCAAGAAGGAGGATTTTTGGAAAAAGTCCATTTTAGGTTGATCCCTTTGAAACCTATAACTCAAAAACCAGAGGTTGCCGGAGAAAACTGATTTTAGATTCGTGATCAGCGCCCCAAAAACCCTGTATCAAAAATTCATGAAAATCGGCGTGGTGTCCGTAAAGTAAAATTTTACCAAAAGTTAATACTATTTCTTCCTTAGCAGCTCTCAATAGAGTAATACAAAGTGCTACTTTCATGCATTCCTTTACAGTCATCTGAAGAGGCCCCCTAACTTTCCACTTCGTTCGTTTGTTCATCAATAGACTGTCACAGTCTGGCATCGCTAGTCTCAATATTAAAAAGTGACGAACAAAGCCAAATGTCATAGATTCTTATAATTTCTTGCCGCAATGTTGCCGCTTCCTTAAACTGAGTTCTATATTTGTTTTTTTTTAGATACAAGTGCTGGACCAATAGTAATAAATGTAAGAACGAACAACAACGTTACAGGTTTGGGATTTCGACTATACTATATGCAGAATCCTTGCACCAACACCTAAATCAAACAGGTGGATTAAAGTAGTTTTTAGAAGCCATAACTTTTCCTAATTATTTATGTTATTTATTTATATTTTGTTATTATATATTTATATTAAATAAAAACACATCTTTATATCACATTGTTTTTATTTATCGATCATGGTAATTGGGAATCCTAACATAAGTATATTGATTTCGATCGTTGGATCAATTTTTTATTTTGATTTTTTTTGGGCCTGCAGAGGTATTTAAGGGTTGAGAAGGGGTGGTTCCAACAGTTGTACCGGTCCAATTATTTTTTATGGCTTTTTTATGACTCTAAGACGATCATCCAAAATTTTAGACCGGTATGAGCGTTGGATCAATTAATTTTTTTTTTTTGGCCTGCAGAGGTATTTGAGGGTTGAGAAGGGGTGGTTCCAAGGGTAGTATAGTCTGTCTCAAAGTATAGCGTTATGGCTTTTGACGGACCATACCCCAATAAACCTTTAACGATTTTATTACCTATTGTTATTGGGTAAACCCATTTGTTCATAAGGGCAGGGTGGGCCAGGTATTTCTTGAGTATTAACCATTAGGGGATATAAATATTTTGGCTAATATTTTAGTGGCAGTGTTGAATAACCGTTTTTTACTGTGCGTTTCGAAAAATTGTTTTACGAGAATATAACTATTTCGCGTCTAAATCATTTGTCATTAGATGCAAAACAGGTTGTGAAAAATGTGTATGAAACTTTAATCAGTAGAGGTCTAATTAAACAAGCTAGAAGCATTAAAAGAAACCTGTTTACTTACAAAAACTTTCAAATCATCGATAAGGGATATTATTATTAGTGAAGAATTGAACAAAAAAAAACATTAGTGATTTTCAATCTCACCGTATAGACAATAGTGATCAGGACCTAATATGAAGGAAAATATATTGTCTTTATGAAAGCGGAGTTATTCCTACCTTGATAAACTGAAAAGAAGCTAGACGAAGACGAAACCAATATAAATATTAGCGTGCCACCCTCCATAGAGTTGTTTGTAAAATGGGATTTAAATACGCAAAATAGACAAAAGACAAGTAGTAATGGAATCGCACAGATTACGCACTTAGAGATTTAATTACCTTCAAGAAATTAAAAGATATAGGTTAGAAAACAGATCCATAATTTACCTTGATGAAACAGGGTTCAATACACACGACACAGTATCCAAAGGATGGGTTAAGTCCAGTCAAAACTGTCAGACGAAAGCACCATCAAATAAAGGAAAACGAATTACCATAATACACGCTGGTTCAGAAGACGGATTTGTCCCAAACTGCTTGCTGTTGTTTGCCAAGTGCAGAACTTTTTGAAAACTGCTTTCAAATTTATCTTTTAAAAAATATTCCAAACAACAGTGTTATTGTCATGGATAACGCAAGCTACCACAGCCGTCTGCTACACAAAGCACCAGCTTCATCAAGTTCAAAAACTGAAATCCAGGAATATTTGTTAGAAAATGATATTTATTTTGAATTCAGTTACAAAAAACGCATCTTTTTGAAGTCCTAAATTCATATGCAATTAAAAAACAATATGTATGTGATAATTTGGCTGAACAGGCTGGGCATACTGTCTTACGGCTTCCTCCGTATCACTGTATGTTTAACCCCATAGAGCATTTGTGAAACCAAGTAAAATCAAAGATCAGAGCAGAAAATGTTACACCTACTTTAAGTCCCAGTGTTATAAATTTGATAAAAAATGTTATTACTAACATACCAGTTAGAGCTGGAAAAATTCACTACAGCACATTAAATGGCACATTATAAAAATAAATTATTGTAATTAATGTAATTTTAAGATTTAGTATTTATTCAACATACAACAATAAATTATAAATCTTTATATTATTAAAGTCCGTCCCTAATGTTCTGTCCTTTAATACCTACCGATCCGCAGTTTTATTGCTGTCGGCAGGTATAATCCATAAATGAAGGCAAGAGCTAACACGGTATACTTTGAGACAGACTATACCGGTCCAATTATTTTTGTATGGCTTTTTTATGACTCTAAGACGATCCTCGAAAAATTTTAGACCGGTATGAGCGTTGGATCAATTTTTTTTGCCTGCAGAGGTACTTGAGAGTTGAGAATAGTGGTTCCAAGGGTCACTTTAAATATTGTATATCAATTATAATTTTATGTAAATTTTCGGTGATAGGGCGGCATTTTCTTCAGTGCCCAGGGGCGGCGCTAAGGTCCTGCATCAGAGGTTTGTCATAAAATTTTTTAGACGTAAATTTTGGACACCCTATAGTTAGAAGCGATTTTTTTCTAATTATATAAAGCTATTCCATCGTACGGTCTACCTAACAATAATTTGGGAACATCCTGTAGGTAACTTTCATCCAATACCATACGCTGTTTAGCTTTGACCCGGTTTTACACCCCCTACGCACACTAAACTTATTTCCTGCGTCACGATAACCCCAAAATTTCGTCATTTGATCCACCTACGGAAAAATTATTAAACGCTTTTCGTTGAATATTTGATCATCTTTGCCTGTTCAAACCTACAAACCCGTTTCCGTCTTGAATCCTTAAGCAGCAGCCAGTCTTGAAAACACCCTTTGTTTCCCATAGATTTAAGTAATTGGGTACATTTTTAATCATTTATCAGCAATAAAGCTAGTTTCTTTTTTCGTATAATTGTATGTAAATCTAAATTTAGATACTTAATGTTTAAGATGTCGAAAAAAAGCATTAAAAAAAAATGGAGCAAAACGTGATTGATAAAAATTGGAGGCCCGTTTATTAAGGGCCCATACCTTTTTTTGACAACTATAAGTTATACGAGAAAAAGTTTTTTATAAAACTTGTTTTTCTTTAACCGTCAATAAACCTGCCATTACTCGACTTTGTAGGCGACCGCAAGTTTCAGGTTTCCTCCACCGGAGCTTTACTTTTCACTTTACCGCCACCGGAAAAAAATGTGTTATCATAGTAACATAGATATAAACAACCAACAAAACAAGCGTCAACAACTCAATATTTATTAAACTAAAAACAAAAATTAATTCAACAAATTGGTTATTTTTTTATGCTTATCAATACGAAATTCAAACGCAATCAGAGACGCAATTTTAAAAATAAGCCCCACAAAAAAAAATGTTTGGACTTGTGGGCGAAACATAAGTATTCTCCTGTATTTTTCGACGCTGAATCCGATCCCGAGCTCAGAAATGACGTCTGGAATTGGCCCTAGGTGCCAAAAATGGCGTCTATAGGGCCTGAAAGATGGATTCCGGGATGAAGCGAGGTCGAAGGTGCATTATCAAGTCAAAGCTGGATTTGTGGTCGAAAAATTTATGGCTAACTGAAATTTCCTGTTTGGGACCGGAAAAATAACCCCTTAGGGGCCGGAAAATCGTGTTTCGGACGCCGCAATCTCAACAGTGGTATTTTTATGTACTTTTAAATTTTAGAACTCAGACAGTTGTTGAAAAGTTTATGGCCAACTGGAATTCCCCTTTTGGACTGGCAAAATGACCCTTAAAGGGCCGAAAATTATGTTTGGGACGCCGCAATCGCAACAGTGACATTTTTATGTAATTTTAAATTCTGGAACTTAGTCTGTGCTCGAAAATTGAGTGTAGTAAAATACATGGAAAAATGATAGAGGCATTGGAATCGGTGAATCGGCCGTTCAGAATCTTTTGAGTACCTGAAAAACTATCACTCTAACCACTTTAATTGCAATTCCAATAATATAACATAATATAGGTCCCTGGCTTACTGTTTTGGCTTAATTGGCAGATTCAAAAATTGATTATACAATTTAAATGATTGAGCTATGAAACTGTGAATAAGCTCCCTATTAACGTAGTCACAACTGTTTTAGGAAGTTGTTTAAACAGAATATTAATGTTGCCAAATTTCGCAAATCTCTAGTCGTTTGAGAAAATCTTATACAGGGTGTCTTATTTGAAAAAAATACCAAGTACCAATTTTCGAACCTTGGCAACGCTGTGTCGCCATCCTGTATATAAAAACGCAACAAACCTAAAGATATAATAAAATTAATGATACTTTTACAGCAAATAACTTCTGTAAAAAACTTTTTTTCGCATAACTTGTAGTTGCCGAAAAAAGGTAGAGGCCCTTAATAAACGGTCCACCCTGTACAAAATACACTGTTTGGCATGAAATTTTTTCCCGCTAAACTAATGATTTTTTTAAAAATAATTTCTACCTTTGAAATTCTTACACTAACCTGTAAATTATCCTATTGCGTATAGAATCGAGAGAACATCAAAAACATATTTTGGCCTTTCCCATAAATCCTCCGAGTGTCGACCGATTATTGACTCTTTAAAGATAAGTCTAAAGGCAGTTTTATTATTTAATAGAAACCAACAACCATGTGTTTCCATGGATCATGCTGTAAATACGAACGAAACCAATATTATGTCGTTAAAGTTTGGTCTTTATATAAAAAACATTGTTCCTGGTCTTAAAAATGTCCTTAATAAACTCTTTTTAGAACAGCAGAAAAATAGGACCTATAAAAATTTAATGTAATAAAATGGAAAGTCAATTTTTTTTAATTTTAGACGGGAACTAAAACAAAGCCTAAAGAATGAATTTTTGTTGGGCCGCAAATACAAGAACTTTTTAAAAACGAAAATTTTAAAACTATTTTTTTGGCGAAAGTTTGTGTATTGACTTGCTAGGTATTAAGAAATCGGAAAATCACACAGATTGAATTGAAGAACTTACCCAATCTTATAAGACGTTATATGGGTTGAAACATCTCACTTAAGCTGCTTTTGCTGGTGCAATTTCAGACTAACACAGAGAAGGATTTCACCAGAAAATTTTTAGAATGTAGAAGTGGTATAGTGGAAAATTGACCCAAAATATGTTAGCGAACTACTGAGGGATCATCAAATGTGAAAACGATCAGTGCTGACATCGGTCGAACGTATATAAATAAAAATATATGATTAACTATAGAGCAGAGCGCGTAGCGGTCTATTAAGTCTGCACTGTAGTTGATCATACATTTTCATTGATATAGCTACTCGACCGATGTCACCGCTGATCATCTGTCGAGCACTTAATCCAGCCTTACAACTTTTATTTTTTTATACTATCTATACTATCTTCAAACGATGACGTAAAAAAAAGGACAAGGAAAAGGACATTCAGAGAACCCTGTATTTTTGAGTGCCAAACTCTGCTCACAAATATTATGTTTAATATTTCGACCATCCCCATATATAATCCCATCACTCATCTTTCCGTCCTAGAAATTTAGGTTAAAATTGATTTTTATTTGTTTATATGATGGGTTTCTATGGCATTACATCAATTATGAATTTGTCTTTTGAACGATAGGCATCTTTCATGGACGTATTAAAGGGAAAGGAACGTTTTTCTTTCCACAGAATAGCTTTCCATTTATGTTAATTATTTTTTTTATTGTCTTGCAAGGATAATATTTTTGTCATCGTACATACAGAAAGCTCTTAGTTAGAAATCCAAGAGTTTCTTTTTTCAATGTTTGTAAAACTCTTGTTAAATTGATGAATTTTTAATATTTGGATCAGGATTTGATTAAAAACTTGAATTTTTAGCTCTTCTTTATCTTGTAAGGTCATAAACACTACATAATACATTCTACAGGTACAAAAAACCCCAAATATTAATAAACTGTAGCACCTATAATCTGACCAATATATCAAAATGGTTAATTTAGTTACCTTTTTTTCTTCTTTTTAAAATGTAAATATAATTTAGTAGAATACTCCATTTTCGTGAATTCTGGAAAAGTTATAGAGAGTAAATGGGACCATTTCGCTCCTGGTCTCGGGGTATAGCGAAATGAGCTATACCCCGGGCAGGACTAAAGTGGTCCCATTTTTTAGAAACTTTTCAGGCAAGTAATCCAACGAAAACTTATTAAAACATGAGTCTGCCACAAAACTATAGAACATATTTATAAAAAAAAATATTGCTAAACTACATAGAATTTTATTATTATATAACGATTATTAATCAAACTGCGCAATAATAACCAAATCTACCCGTATGTTTTTCTACATAACAACTTGTATAACTTAGTAAATTTAAAATATTTTTACCACCGCTATGTCCTTTCACTTTACAAATCTATAATAAATTCTCCAATGGATAACTGGAACGTCATACATTTACCGTTGAAAAGTTATGGACAGTTTTCTCTAAACATTTCGTGGCCAAACTTGATTTCACGATTTACGATAGAGTAGATTTTTATTTATCAAAAAAAATGTGCAATTTTTTTCTTACATTATGAATAGAACTCATCTTTATTAAAAATTAATATAAAATAGTTTTAAAACATATATTTTTTTAAACTTAAATAATACATTTAAACCAAAGTAAAACATTACTTAATCAAATAAACAATATATTTCTTTTTAAAAAAAGGCGCGTCGTAAAATAAAGTGTTGTGAAAATTTATTAAAGCAATAAATAATGGCACGTCATAACATAAACTATTATGATAACTTATTATTATGAGAAAATTTCAAAATCTACCACAAGGGTTGTGACTTATAGTAAATAATAATTATTTAAATTAAATAAGGTCAAAAATATTCAGTGCACAAATTACTTAAAATTTTGTGATAAAAGTGTATTTTGTCCTACATGACGTTACTGGAACTAAAGAGTATTCAGCAGCCCAAAATGGACTACAATAATGTCAACAACTCACATGGAAACGATTTAAGTCATATGTTTATAGAAAACGAATCTTATTTACGATCTGGAGGTATGCAATGATTTACTACTTATTAATCACGCTGTATATGTTTATGTGGATAAGCTAATCTTTGGTTTATTTGGAATAAATTGACTTGGCTCTTATAATCAAGAGCGCGTTTTTATTTTTTTTAACTAACAAGTAAAACCTGGGACCCACACCAAATTTATACCAGATGCTATTGGCTTGAAACGCTTTTGTTAAGAAAATTTTTATTTTGAAATTTGCGAAAAAACAAAAAGTTTCATGGGCGAATCCTCTGTTGGTATTTTTTTTAGAGAATTTGATTTAAATTTATTGTCAAAGAGAATTTTGCGAAATTTGGAATTTGACGATAAAAATTTAAAAAAAAAATAGCTTTTTTCGCAAATTTCAATATGAAAATTTTTTTCACCAAAGTGTACCTCTTTAGGCCAATCGCATCTGATGTGTATTTGGAGTAGGTTCCATATCTCAATTTTTCGATAAAAAATTTTGAAAATCCTAGATACGTCCGTGTTATAACCCCAAATAACGTTTTTTTTCTTCTTTATTTATCGAATTACGAATCCGGATTATCTTAAGTTTTTATACTTACAAATGGTAACTACGATAGGAATGATACTACATAATCCAGATAAAAAATCAAACGTCAAAGATTTTAGAACGAAGCCTGAGCCACAAAAGATAATTTTAGCCTCATTTTGAAGTGCTGTAGCTCTGAGCCAAATTATATTTTGGTAAATATTCTTCAAGTTTAAATATGTTATTTCTTAGATCAATCTTAAATGCCATATTATTTTGTACTGTATTTCAAAACTTGCGCTGCTAGCTCTTCATAAGGTTTTTAAATGTAATGATGACATCTTATTGAAATTTTACAGAAAGTTTCACAAGAACTGTTTAATAATTTCTCTGCTTGCGTAGTATAAAAATGTATTAAAATTTTTAATTCATTTTTGTATACCCTAAATAGAAATAATAAAATATCCCATTTAAAAGTCCCTCAGGGTTATCTCAAAGATAACATATTAAAACATTATAAAGACCGAGCAATCAAAACTCTAAAGATAAATGCAAGTAAAATTTAAGCCCGTTTTTAAATATCACACTTTATGGTTACAAAAAAAATGGTTCATTTAAATTTTTTTTTATGGACCTGAAAAACAACATATTTTTGTTAAAAATCACATGTTAGGTGTGTTCTAATTTGAAGATTTTAAAAGGCAGATGTTTTAAAATTCTTTATCTTTATTTCCAAAAATCAATGTGATGCTGATTAAAAATCTTACGTAAAAGTTTGGAAATTTAAAGTGGAAGATTTAAACTGGTGAATTTTCCCATTTTTAAACCTATTTGCTTCGGATTCAGGGTACAAGGGTTTTTAAGGGTGCTAGGTCAAAATTTTGAAATTTGGAATGGCGTATTCAAAATGGCGGATTTTGGCATTTATAAACCGGTTTGTCTCCAATTAAAAATATAAGGAATCGATTTCTTTTGGAATCGAATCCTTTAAAAAATGAGATTTTGAATAATTTTAAAATATATAATAAATCCGGATCACGGATCCTTCAAATCCTTAAAAAGGAATCGACTCCTTGATTTAATTCCTACCCAGCTCTGGTTGGCATATTCACAAGACCTTTATCCAATATTTCGTACTCTTAAGCATCATCAAGACGCCAAAGCGACGAGAGCTCTAAAAGTATCAATCTCCCCCTGGAACCCACACCTCTACATAGAGAGTTAAGGAGAGACTTAACTCCGCATCCTCGAAGCGATAACTCGTCAACGATTATCGAATTGGGCGATAAAGCCAAAACAAGATCGAAATCCTTGGTAAACATATCCAGAAGGAACAGAAGTCCTGTCAGCTTTGACCACGATGAACTAGGGAATATAGAAGAAAGTCCCAAGTTCAATGCATATAGAAGGGGCTCTTGGCAACAAGAAAGGGTAAGTATTCAAATATAAATTAGTATAATAAACCAGACAGTTATGTTTCCTCCCGCAAAAAAATAATTCAAATAATTTTTTCAATATTTTCACCCATCGCTTACTAAGAAAATTAAATCCCATTTAAAAGTACAAATTTCCACTTCTTAGTTAGTTTAATAAGAATTAAAATAAAGTTTGAGGGTATTTTTAGCCTTGAAAAATCATTCGTTAAATATTCAATCTTAGCGATGACGTACATCTTTTCTTGACGTCACATTACTGTTATTTGAAAACTTATTTAATATTTATGTCAATGTGTCAAAATAGCCTCGATTATAAACCTTAAGCATTGAAAGGTATTTGAACTTGTACTCTTTTCTACAAATAATTTTACGTACTCAATAACCGGGGTTGCAGCTACAGAAGGTTTGGGGAACTTTATTTCCAATACATGTTTTTTTATTTGCATTTAAACGAAAAAACCCTTAATAGGCCCATACTGGTATAAATTTTAGCTGTGGTACTGCTTCTGGTATACACAGGTTGCGGCAGCATAACTTCCTTATTTCAAAATTTAATAAAATGCATTGTATAAATTAGAAAGTTTTATTTGGTTTTTACAATGTTGGTACACATCTAAAGTTTTGTTTTACATAGCTTTGAAGAGCCAATCATGTAGGTTATGTCCCCCATATCGATACATTGAGTAAACCGATTTCTGGCCCTTTTCTTGATTTTTTTAAGCCTAGCAGGCGTTATGTTGGCAATTTCTTCCTGGATGTTGTTCTTTAAATCTCGAAGGGTCTTGGAGTTACATAAACGGGTCCTATGAAAAAAATCACAAGCGGATAAATCGGAGATCGTCCGGCCATTGCAAATCGCCCCTGATCAAAAAGAAAGTATGCTGCCGCGCCAGAAATCGGTTTACTCAATTATCGAGAATGGGGAGTCACCTACGATTTGCTCTTCAAAGCTATGTAAAACAAAACGTTAGGTATGTACCAACATTGTAAAAACCACATTATAACTTTCTGATTCTAATGCATTTTATTAAGTTTTGAAAAAAGGAAGTTATGCTGTATAACATGTATTAAAAGGAAAGTTTCCCAAGCCCTATTTAGCTGCACCAACATTGGGTAGGTGAAATTATTCGTAGAAAATAGTACAGAAAGTTAAAATACCTTTTTCCGGTTAAGGGTTACAAACGCGGCTATTTTGACACTTTGACATAAATATTAAATCAGTTTTCAAATAACAGTAAAGTGACGTCAAAGTAAAGATGCACGTCATCGCTGAAATTGAATATTTAACGAATGTTTCTTCGAGGCTAAAAATAGCTTGAAACTCTATTTTTATTTTGATTAAAATAAACCATGAGTGAAAATAAACTAACCGGAAATTTCAGATCTAAAATTAATTTTTATATTAATTCTTTAGTATTGCGTGTCGTAAAAAGGCAATGCACTTTTGAGCCCAATAAGTCAACCAATAATTCTTTTATTTTTTAATTTAAAAGAATACAAAGTATGGACAGTTTTTTCTAAACATTTCCTGGCCAAGCTTGATTTTACGAATAACGATAGAGTATATTTTATTTATCAAAAAAATGCATTTTTTTTCTTGAATTATGAATAATCCCCTTTTTTATTATAAGGTAATATAAATTAACATAGGTTTCAAACATATATTTTTTAATTTAACAATGGCGCGTCATAAAATAAAGTGTTGTGAAAATTTATTAAACAAGTAAACAATGGCATATTATAGGATAAACTATTATGATATAATATTTATTATAATTAGCTAAGTTTATTTTGTCCTAAATGACTTTACTAAAAATACGAGTATTTAGCAGCTCAATATGGACTACAATAATGTCACTCTATGCATTAATGCTTGAGGATAGCAACTTCAACACAGCAGAATACAGTCAATTTTGGACAATTCACAATTACTTAAAGGCTTAGTATTAACGTACCATGGGTGTCTTGCTGCCGAGTTCCAATATTAGTTTTTTTTTGCTTTGTTAATTTATTTCATTCAAAGCAATCGCGTCCTTTATTCGGATTTAAAATAAATCGGTTTAATGTCAATTAAATATGCAACATGATAACTGTAAAGAGTAATTACACCGCCAGAAGTCATCGCAATTACCACAAAAAAAACCTTTTACAAAAACAGGTGGAAGCTTTAAAAACTGTTCATTATCGTTTGGGAGAAACACCCCGTAAGTAATTATGATTACCGACCAGTGGAATACATAGTTACTGCCTTTTTAAACCAATGCAGTACGTTTTTTCTTAATATGTTTTTGACAAACGAAATTGAACAGATTATAGTATACAACTTTTTAAATAAACAAATGAAAATCCACTGGTTAAAAATTAAAAGTGTTTTAATATACGGATTAGCTTCGCTTGGTATTTTATTCATTCGAGATGTAATATTGGAACTTAACCCCGATCGCCTATGTCGATTAGGCGTTGTAAATACGTGTGGTTAGTCAATTTTATATAAAAAAATATTTGTCAAAAGTGTTTTATGGGTATAACGGGTTATATTTTAGCCAATGAAAAAATATGTTGTCAAGAAGAAGTCCTTTATCAAGTCAGTTCTGGATTTTGTTTTCGACGTTTTCGGACGTCTCACTTTTAAGAAATTTTGGACCGTTGTACGGCTCTCCTTAAACTTCCAACGCAGCAATTAAACACCTGAATTTTTAATAAGATGGATTCTTCCTTTTGAGGATAAAGTTTCCGTAAAATATCACTTTGTTTGGCACTCTTATTCACTAGAAATCCAACTATTATGCGTTGCGCAATAAAACATAATCTGCCTGCTCTATGATTTTGCCTATTATTACTAAATGAAAACAAACTAAGTGACTCTGTCATTATGCATACCTACTAGATACCCCAATGCAAAAATTTTAAAACGAAATTGCGTCTACTACCATTCGTTTGGTTCAAAGACTAAAATTTCAGGTCACACTTAAACAACCACCCTCGTATATCGTAATAAACTAGTCAAAATGAATTAGGGATCAATTTAAAAAATCGACAGTTCAGTAAATCTGGACCTTCTACACTACTTGTAGCGATTTCCGTGAATCAAGAATCAATAAAGAAAAAAAGAATTGTACATTTTTTGTTGTAAATATTGTTGTTAAACAGATATTCTCACCTCTTTTTTTATAAAATGGACGATGCCGCTAACTTTTAAATACAAATTATGTTATCTTTCCAGCCAAAAATAGCAAATCTTTTGTCAATAAAGGACGCATTCGGACCTTCAATGGAAAACGACTCAAACGTAACACTGCCCGGTACCCCACTTCCATCTTTAGTACAAGATTCGACAGAGGAGGAATTGACTACAGTCCTACAGTCTAATACTCCTGAAGCAGAAAAAACACAGGTAAGAATATAATTGATCACGGTGTCCAAAGTTTACAAAAACAACATTTTATGAGTTAAGTCACTTGTAGTCGCACATCAAAGACGTGCCGACAACTTAGTGATCAATGCGGTGACATGTAGTTCGATTGGACTACGCTGTTTGCTAAAATGTACGCTCAGAGTTTCCATATAAAAAATATGTTCACATTTTTACTGTTAAAATCGCGCAAACTTAAAATTTTGGATTTGAAATTTGTAATAGTTTAAATAACGTTACATGTCTTTGAAGGATTTTTAAAATTTTTATCTAAAAAGTGAGGTATGGGAGCCACACCAAATATACTCGTGTATGCCAGAGGCTATTGGCCCCAAGAGCAAAAAAAAATTTGGAATTTGCAAAATAAGTTGTTTTTTTTGCAGCGTCCCAGAGAAAAATCTAAGTTTTAAAAGCAAATCTTCTGCTTAGAGGATTTACTTTTGAAACTTTTCTGATTTTCTCTGGGGCGTTGCAAAAAACATCAATTATTTTTTGCAAATTTCAAAATAAAAGTTTTCTTTTTTAAAGTGTTTTCCTTGAGACCAAAGGTATCTGGTATATATTTGGCAGAGCTGGGACAGATCCGAAGAAATTGATTTACGGATCCGGATCCTCGTAAAGGAATCAAATCACCAATACGAATCATGATTCCCTTTTTATGGAAAAAAAATCAAATACTAGAAATGGAATTCTATTTACCGGATCAAGAATCCGGATCATCTTTAATTTTTATACTTAAAAATGGTAACTACGATACGAATGATACTACATAATCCAGATAATAAATCAAGCGTCAAAGATTTTAGCACGGAGCCCAAGCCACGAAATATAATTTTAGCTTTATTTTAAAGTGCTCTTACTCTTAGTCAAATTAGTTTTTCAAACTTGGTTGTGGTTGTGTGCACGTAAGAATTTTGGGAATGAAGAGACTTTGTATTTCGTGCAAAATTTTATTTAAAACAATCCTAGCAGAGCGCTTTCGGTATAACCATCATCAGTGCTATTCGTCGTCAAGCTGGAGTTGTAGCAAGTGAGCAAACAACATGAGAGATTTAGTAACTATCATTATTACATAAAATAAAATAAAATAGTAATCACATGTTCGTCTTTTCACAAAATAGTATTAGATTATTAGATTAGATTATTTGAGCGGAGATGGCGAAAAATGACCTCCACCACTGCAACCTTACCAGATTTATTGTGGTTTCTCCTATCGTTCTTTAGAGTACCTTGTCCAAGCCCGTCTTCTTAACTAGACTCCAGAGTCTCGACACTGGCCACTCCATATAACTTGCCGGTTTTGGCTTCTCCTCCCCAAGCCTAGTAAACCTAAGCCTGCATAGTGCTTCGCAATGGCACCACACATGTAAGGCTGTTTCTTCAGCCTCCTGGCAGAACCTACACAGGCTATCCTCCACCAGGTTTATTCTTTCCAGGTGCTTGTTAAGTTTACAATGTCCTGTTAGTTGACCTACCGTTATCCTTACGACCTTACGGCTGTGGCTCAGTAGGTCTGATGTAAACTTGGCCGAGCGGGTCTTAATGAACTGCTTTGCCTGTCGTTGTCCCGGTGTTTGTACCCACCAGCTTTGAAACTGTCTGTCTACCCAACTCTTAATAGATGCTTTGAAGAGACCTGCCGAGATCCGTGGCTCCGGGTTCATTTCCGCGCTGATCTCTTGGTGTCGTCGGCCTCTTCGTTGCCTGGATGGCCCTCGTGGCCTGGTACCCAGGCTACCGTAAGTTTGTTTGCCAAGCCGACTTTTTCCAGGGTTTGTATACAGTCCCCGACTAGTTTGGAATTAACTTTTGGGGAACTGATGGCCTTCAGGGCCGCTTGGCTATCTGAGTAAATGACGATATTTTTTCCTTTACTCCCTTTTTCTTTAATCCTCACGGCGCAATGCACTATTGCTGCGATTTCCGCTTGGAAAACCGTGGCGTGCTGACCGAGACTTAAGATTACCTTTTCTCTAGGCTTATCTCCATAGATTCCAGCTCCTACACCCTTGTTGGTCTCGGAGCCATCTGTATACCAGATATGATCGGCTTTGATTGGAGGGCCTCCCTTCCAGTCCTCCTATCTGGTATGACAATACGAAAGTGTCTATTGAAGATGAAACGAGGGGTTATCCTGTCTGAGGGCATCTCAAACAATGAGCTGACCTCTTGGTCCTCCTCTATTTCCCATCTTGGAGTCCTTCGGTGTTCTATAATTGGACTTTGACCTCCTTTGAGCCTATAGAGTACCGCCTTTACTTGCCCCTGTATGTAGATGTGGAGTGGCGGCAGGTTTAGCAGCACTTCTAGGGCTGCGGTTGGAGTTGTTCTCATAGCTCCCGTGATGCATACGCATGCTAGCCTTTGCACACTTTGAAGTTGTCTGATTGCTACGGTCTGTGAGACCCTTGCCCCCCAGGCAACTGAACCATAGGTTATCATGGGTCTTATTACCATTTTATACAACCACATGTTCATCTTTGGGTTAAGTCCCCAGCTTTTTCCACAAAGTCTGCGACATCTCCCGAGGGCAATTTTAGCCTTCTGAACAAGTTTGTTGAGGTGTGGTCCCCAGTTCATCTTTTGGTCAAAAGTGACTCCTAGATACTTAACCTCTTTTGAGAAGGGGATTTCCACTCCATTGAGCTTTGGACATCTGAGTGCCCTTAGTGCTCTTTTCTTTGTGAAGGGAACAAAATAGTATACTTCTGTAGTCTTTTTAAAAAAATTCACCCTTTAATAAGGGAAAATGTAACATAACTCACTGTTGTTTGACTTTTAATTTATTTTATGTAATAATGTGATAGTTTACTAAAGTCCTACTACATGTTTTGTTTGCTACGACTCCAGCTTGACCACGAATAACACTGATGATGGTTATACTAAAAGCGCTCTGCTAGGATTGTTTTAAATAAAAATTTGCACGAAATGCAAAGTCTCTTCATTCCCTAAATTAGTTTTTGGTTCTGAGATCAACATAAAACAACCCTTTAATGAAATATTTCTTTGAAATGTATTCCAAAACTTTTAAGATAAATGCAAGTAAAATTTAAATACCACACTCTATGGTTACGAAACAGAGAAACAACATTTAAATGTTGTTTCTCTGGATCTGAATGAAAAACAACACATTTTGGTAAAAATCACATGTTAGGTGTGTTTCATTATTTAAAGATTTTAATAGGCAGATGTTTTAAAATGATTTATCTTTATTCCCGAAAATCAACTTGATGCTGATTAAGAATCTTAGGTAAAAATTTGGAAAATGAAAATGGAAGATTTAAAATGGCGACTTTTGGCTTTTATAAACCTATTGGCCTCAAATTCAGGAAATAAGGATTTTTGGAAATTAATAATCTTAAGTCAAAATGTGGAAATTTAAAATGGCGTATTCAAAATGGCGAATTTTGCCATTTTAAACCGATTTGTCTTAAAATAAAATATAAGGAATCAATCTCTTTTTAATCAGATCCTTTCAAAAAGGAATCGATTCCGGATCATTTTACAATTATCTAACGAATCACGGATCATATTTTGAAAAAGTAATCAATTCCAGCCTTTGGATCCTTAAAAAGGAATTAAATGTGTGGGTCCTATGTTTCAAAACAATAAAAAATAAATAAACACAATACATATACAGTTACAGACATAAAAATATATATATATATATATATATATATATATATATATATATATATATATATAATATATATATATATATATAATTATATATATATATATATATATATATATATATATATATATATAATTTATATATATTTTATATATATATATATATATATATATATATATATATATTTTATATATATTATATATATAAAATATATTATATATATATATATATATATATATAATAATATATAATAATATAGGTTTCAATTTATTGCAGTAAACTGTTTTTTAAACAACTTTAATAAATTTATTTCATTAAATATAAATTTATTGTAGCTCTTTATTTTATCTTTGTAATTGTATAATATTGATTTCTAATTATCTTATTATAAAAACTAGGGGATAGGATTATTACTTTACTATTTTCAATATTCCTAAAGGTTGGTCTAATTTCCCTTGAATTGAGTAAAATAATTATGGTTTAAATATTTTATATTATAGTCTCAAAATAACTAACATTTGTGCACTAGAAAAATGCATTTTAAAGTTTGCAATTATAAAAAATTTATAACTAGGTAAATAATAATGGAAATAAGCCCGAATTTGTTACACGAATATGATATTGACAAGTGCATGCGAAGTACTTGGTGCGCGCTAAGAATGGTATAAACGTCGTCTTCTTCTGGAATTTTGCGACAATTCCTTCTAATATTAGCCTAACTTTATTGCTCGAGGATTTTCGAGGTCGCTGAACACGAATGTGATATTGACAAGGGCCTGCGGAGTACCTGGTGCGCGCTAATCTCATGTGGGTGCAGAAAACATGGTAAAATTTATGCTGGCACAGACTGCACAAACACTTATTTTACATAAGTGTTGTTGGTCCGATTTTCTTAGAGACACGTATTTATGGGTTCGTTTTTAAAAGCGTCTCTCACACAAAAAGTAATTATTCTGTCAAAGTTTAGGCGTTAATTGTAAACTAAAGCTTTGCGTATAAATGGAAAAAGGTGTAAAATTAATATAGAAACAAGTTTTAAAAAGGTATTTATGAAATACTGTCTGCCATTTTAATGTGAAGATTAAGAATTGTGTGCAGAAAGAACGAGGAATAGTGAAAATGAGGTTAGTTTGGGTTTTAAGTTTGATGATGGATATTTTGAAAACGAAAAGTTTCGACTAAAAATTCATTTAGATTCATGATCAGCGTCTTAAAAAAAAAACGTGTACCAATATTGTCCAAAATCGGTTCCGCAACTTTCGAGACAATAACCAAACATCTTTCTGGTTAATTCTAGCCTTTTTCATTCTTTCTAATGGGTTACAAACCTTTGACAAAGACCTTTAAATGCCGTAATTTAATTGTGTGTCAAACATTCATAAGTTATGTTTCTTTTTTGTTAGAATTTGGATCCAGATAGTTTATTTTTTCGAGATGGAAGAAGAAAGATCGATATGGTGTTAGTTTATGAAGAAGAGGAGCTTGGAGTAATGACAGAGGCTGAGGCAAAAAGAAGGGACAACAGAAAATTATTTCAGGTATTTTTAAAAAGAATTTTTTGTACCAATTATTACTTATATAACAGCAACTGGAAATTATTTCTGTGAAAAATAGGCCAAATTCGTTGTAATAATCATAGTGGAATGTTTTTTGCTGTATAATAATAAAATTCTAATTATGTAAATTTTTACTTTGGATAATTAAAATTTGATATAAAAATTTATTTACACCCGATTTTAAATATGATTTAGCATTTTTTAAATCATATTTTTCATTTTATGATATCCACGCATAAAAAGAAATACTGGAATTATAGAACAAAAATTATTATTCATTTATTATTGAGAAGAAACGATCCGATTGATTTTTTTCTATAATTTAATAACACATTAATGACTTGTTTTCTAGAGTCAAATAACTTTTATTCATATTTAATGTCCTGCATATCGTGTTGTTGCTTCTGCGTTGTGTTTTCTCTGTAGCGGTAAAAATAAGACAATAAAATGTGTATTCTTGCTGACGTTTTTCAGGTGCGTTTATTAAAAAGTCTTGAAATATTTGTCAATAGTATAATTTCTTCTTACTAACATCAACTGAACTAGCCTTTAACAAAATATTCATTCTTTTCATAAAATTTTTTGTCAAATTCCTATGTTAAATTTTAAAAAGACATACATCCTAAGTAAAAATTTACATAATTAAAATTTTATTATTATACAGCAACATCAAATTATGTATCATTATTACAATGAATTTAGCCCGTTTTCCTCAGAAATAATTCCTAATTATTGTTATCATTGTTATAACTTAAGCAACAGTGTTCGTTTATATAGCAGTGTGTGAACGTATTTTCTCTGGATGGACGACCGCTCGAGTAAGCGATAGTCCAAACCTATTACCAAAAATTTAGCATTGTTATGTACAGGGTGGCGCCTTTTCGTTGACCTTACAGGGTATAGCGAAAACTGAAAGAGATAGGACAAATCTGATTGCGCAATCTCGATTTCGATTTTTGAAACAAATTCAATGGTGAAACTAAATCATGGATAACTTGATTCGTTTTGGAGATACAGAGTGTTTTTCAAATTTTGTCAATTTGGCCAGGCACTTGTAACTCGCTTGGTATTAGAGATAAAAAAAGTTATAGAAAGTTTTAGGGATTTTCGTAGAACTCAGTGGCGTACCTATAAATTTTTTATTGACTTTTATTTTTAAGTTATAACACAAAGTTGGTTTTTTTCAAATGGAACACCCTGTATATTTTTTTAAAAATGGATAGAGCTTACAAAGACCAATTCGATGATATATAGTTTGATGGGTCTGTCTGTAACAGATGTTTCTGCAAATTGGCAAAAACCTATAAAAATTAAAATATTTGAGACAAAGTTGTTGTTTTTTAATGGGACACCCTGTGTATTTCTTTAATAAGTAATGCAACTGACAAATATCAACCAAATAATATATGGTTTAATGGGTCTGTGTTCAATAGATCTTGGGCAAACTGCCAAAAACGTAAAAAAAATCATATATCCGATCCTTGCTAACACTTATTTTATTATTTAACCAATTTTCTAACTTCTATATAACTAAAATTTAAATTCGATAAATCCAAGACTAAAAATTATTTAATAATTCATACTATTAAACCTATGCCTAAACTTTATATAAAAAAGTTTTGATATTGCTGTGTTTATCATGATTGAAAAAGGAAACATTTTCTAAAGTAGGCTTTGAGTATAAAACCCCGTATGAAACAAATGAAACTGACGTACTAGTATGACTTATTTGGAAGCAGTGATATTATTTTGGAATGTTACATTGAAAGTGGAAAAAATAGTATAAATGCATTAAATCTGTATTTTAATAGATATCCAGAACGAAGGCAACCAGACAGAAAATGTTTGCCAGATTAGTAAGTAATTTGATTTCCTTTGGATCTTTTCAAAAACCACGTTCAAAGACCTATAATAAAGAAAACAGAGAGCTGGAAGAAATGAATACAATAGGGTATGTTGTCGCAGAACCTACTGCATCATCCAGACAAATTTGGGATGCTATTGGTGTTAATAGAAAAAAAAGTAAAAAAATTAAAACGCCACAATTACCATCAATATGTTTATAGAAAAATCCATAATTTACATCCGGGTGACGCAGAACGCCGTATCACATTTTGTTTGTGGTATCTCCGGCAATGTGAACAAGATCCAGAGTTTTCCAGAAAGATAATATGGACAGATGAAGTTCGAGTAACTAGTGATGGACTGTTTAATCGCCACAATAATCTTTACTGGTCAAACGGAAATCCTCGTTTGACAGTAAACAGAGTCAGACAAGGGAAATTCGGTTTTATGTGTGGTGTGCACTTTATAAGAACAGAATTTTGTGCCATTTTGAATTTGATGACAATCTCACAACAGACCTTTATTTAAATATTTTGGAAGAAAATTTATTAAATGAGATAGATAATCTTCCCCTTCTGGAAATGAATAATGTCATCTTTCAACAAGACGGTAATTCTTGCCACAATGCCGTGCCGCGAGGATTTATTTCTTGATGAACATTTTCCCAATAAGTGGATGGAGAGTTTACCAATGGTCCAGTTAGGTGGCCGGCACAGTCACCTGTGCCACCCTATGGACTTTTTCCTCTGGGGATTTGTTAAAAACGAAACCTATAAAACTAAGAGCAACAATTTAAATGAATTACACATGCATTTTAGGAACAGTTTACAAAAGGTGTCCAACTTGCATATATATAATGCTTTAAGAAGTGTCGCTAAACGTTTGAAAAATGTATAGAAAATAATGGTTTGCAATTTGAACATTTGCTTGTAAAGGACCTAAATATTTCGTAATTAAAATTTATAAAATAATTAATTCTTTTTTGTTTGTTTAAATTATTCAACTTATAATATTAGTATTACTGGTAATTATGTTAAATTTTAGTTTATCTAAAAATGTATTTTTTTAAGATAATTAAATAGTTCTCCCTTTTAAGTATAAATTAAAATTATATTGCTTCGTATCTTAATATTATTATTAATATGTTTTTTATTATGATTTTGAGATATTAAAATTACATAGTTTTCATTTTTGGTTTTATTTAATTTTTTATGGTTTTTGTCAGTTTGGGCCAGATCTATTACACACAGACCCATTAAACCATATATTATTTAATCGATCTTTGTCTGTTTTATTAGTTATTAAAGAAATACACAGGGTGTCCCATTAAAAAAAACAACTTTGTGTTACATCTTTTAATTTTATAGGTTTTTGCCAATTTACGCAAGATCTATTACAGACAGACCCATTAAACTATATATCATTAATTTGGTCTTTGTAAGCTCTATCCATTTTTTAAAAAATATACAGGGTGTTCCATTTAAAAAAACCCAACTATGTGTTATAACTTAAAAATAAAAGTCAATAAAAAATTTATAGGTACGCCACTGAGTTCTACGCAAAAATCCCTAAAACTTTTCTATTTATACTTTTTTTCTATCTCTAATACCAAGCGAGTTACAAGTGCCTGGCCAAATTGACAAAATTTGAAAAACACTCTGTATCTCCAAAACGAATCAAGTTATCCATGATTTAGTTTCACCATTGAATTTGTTTCAAAAATCGAAATCGAGATTGCACAATCAGATTTGTTCTATCTCTTTTAGTTTTCGCTGTACCCTGTAAGGTCAACGAAAAGGCGCCACCCTGTACAGTGAGGGCCATTAAATCCCTGGCAAAAAATTTGTCATATTTTGACTTTTCTCCCAATTTTTGTAAATCCCTCTTTTTTACCTTGTTTTATTTTTAATTACTATAAATAAAGCAAAAGGTAGAAGAAAATATTTATATTTTATAAAAACTAACAAATTAATAAATTAATCAACAATTTAATAAATTCAAACAAAGTTAAATATCCTTCCAAACAAATTTAATATTTTATTGCGGCCCTGTTTTTTTTAAGACGGAGTTTAGCCTTCCAGGCATCGAATGGACCAAAGCCCGGGCGTAGTCTGGATTTCCTCGTATCTCATTCCACGCCACTAAAATTTTATCCTTAAGTTCGTTTACATTTTGTGGCCTAAACTTATATTTCCTATTTATTTTTTTAACTTATAAGCCCCAAACATTTTCCATAACATTTAAATCCGGACTACGTGCGGGCCACGGTAAAACCCTGATACGCTGCTCTTCATCAACTTGCCGGGCCGTATGAACGGGACAATTATCTTGCTGAAAGATAAAATTTCTGTCCGAAAATCGATCCAGTACAGAAGGAAGCATGATATTCTGTAGTAGATCTATAAATACCCCCGCATTGAACTTTTCTTCGATAAAATAACATACACCAAGTCCTTGTGCACTCAGCCACCCCCAAACATTTACCGAAAATCGCCCACTACTTCTGTCCTTTTGGGTATATTTTTCATCAAATCGTGTTTCTTAAGGCCTGTATCTATATAAGTATCCCATTGCTTACGGCCTATGAAACACTTTTTCCATAGGTAAATATTATATTTTCCCAAAAATCTGCCAGGTTCAAATACCAAAAGTAATGACAAAATCCAATGCGTTGTTCTTTATTTGCATTAACCAAAAACAGTTTTTAAGGCTGCCGGGTGGCAGCGCAATTCAGATGTTACCTTATTCTTTTGCCATATTATAAATTTCTAATAATAGTGCAGAAATTGTTTTCTGTTTTTGCTGTAACTACAATTTAAATTGTTGGTTTCTCAAAACATTAACTAAATCTTGTTAATCTTGGTCTTATTCGATAGTTTGGGGCGACCACTAGCTCTCTTCTCTCCAAAGGAGTGTATTTCCTGCCATTTTTTTTTAACAAAATGAATAGTACTCTGGGATGTTGCATTTCTTTCGCGACATCCCCTTTCTGGCCAACTATTTGCTCAATATAATAAATAACACTGTCTAACAGAAAAATCACTCCTATAAAAAAAATCGTGTGATTTGTAATATTTGGACTTATACTAATATACAACCTAACCCTCAAATGTTTTTATTAGCCTCAGATTTCTCGGAAGGGTCTAGTAGAGGGTAATAATCAGACCCATTATTATGGACAGGTAGGTGGATCTATGCTTGAAATATCCCTTTAGTCGTTATTTTATAATCATTTAGTAAACATCTGTTTGATTTTCGATTAGATAGATCTACGTGTAAGAAAAATGTCGACGCGAATTTGTGTTAATAAAGCTGATAAATTCTGTTATATTTGTGGCGAAGTTACGCGAAGGCGTACCAAAACCGATATCTTCACTAGTAAAAAAGGCTTATATGAACTGTACTTTGGATGTAAAGTTGGCGATCAAGATAAGTCCTGGGCCCCAAAGTGTGTGCAGTTCGTGTTCGAGAACGTGTGGATGTGCTAAAAGGTACGCATAAATCTATACCATTGCAGTTCGTGGTTTGGAGAGAAACCTCATCAATCACGTAGATGATTGTTATTGTGTATGACGAATATCAAAGGAATTACTATAGAAAACTAAGCGTAGCATTCAGTATCCAATGTTCCGTCTGCAATGCGACCAGTACCCCACTGACATTCATTACCCATTCCCCAACCACCTGAGAGTTACACGCTTGATTCGGAATCAGACTCTCGAAGTACTTCGCCAGAAGCCGGACCAAGCTACATCCTAGTTCCATTGATTTTGCCCGATACACCTCATTTAATCACTCAAAGGTGAATTGAATGACCTTGTTCGTGACTTGGACCTCCCGAAAACAAAAGCGGAACTTCTCGGATCCGCCTGCAGGTGGAACCTCTTGGAAAGGAGTTGGTCCATCTACAGAAAAAGGGAATCTACTCTCACAAATTTTTTTGCAGCGGACGGTGATTTGAAATATTTTACACATGATGTTCTGGCCTAATGGGTCGTCAAACTGAACTTACCATATACGCCCGATAAATGGAGACTATTCATAGATTCGTCTAAAACAAGTCTAAAAGCTGTTTTTACTTTATAATGAAATGAACATCCATCCGTTCCTATAGCTCATTCGGTAAATATGGAAAGAGCATATGATATTATTAATCTGAAGATGATACTCAGATGTATAAAGGCTGAAAGATCACAAATGAATATGTGCAGATTTGAAAGTAGCGTTATTGACAGGACTGCAGTCAAGGATACACAAAAAATACTGCTGCTTTTTTGTGAGTGGGACAGCCGTCTGAGACAAACATTATAAAATAAGGTTTATTTCGTGAAAAATAGAAGTTGGAGTTAAAAATTTGACCCGAGAACGTTAGTTCAGAAAAAAAAATATGTTACCTCCACTTCACACTAAGGGTTTGGATGATCAAAAATTTTGTAAAAACCTTGGATAAAAGCGGAAGTAACTTTCAACTATTTAAGAAATTTCCCACACATTCTAAGTGAAGCCAAAAATTAAAGAAGGAATTTTGTTTTAAATTAGGCAACTCTTTAAGGAATGCCAACTTCACGGACATTTTAAGTGACCATGAAAGACGGGCATGGAATGCATTTGAAAGTGTTTGCAAAAATTTTCTTGGAAACACCAAGTCAGAAAATTATCGTGAATATGGAAGAACTGCTGCGGCCTATCATATATTTTAAATATCCCAACATGTCCCTAAAACTTCACTTTCTCCCATTTCCATTTTGGACTTTTTTCCTGAAAATCTAGGAGCTATATCGGACGAGCATGAGGCAGTTTTCACCAAGACATCGCATCGATAGAGAAAGGCTATACTGATGAGCCCGAATATGTTAACCGACTATGTGCTGGACCTAATACGAGACACATCCAGTCTTTCTTATAAAAGGAAAGTTCAAGAAATAGATCATCTAAAATAAAATAACACTTGAAAATGTTTTATACTGAACATAAATTAAGCTTCAGTTTACCCTAAAATGTATCATACCTTTTTATTTTTTAAATTAATAAATCAGTATTAAAGTGAGTTTTATTGAATTTTGCTTAATATCAAAACATGTGTCTCTCCCTCATTATTGAAGGCTGATATATCAAATCAGAAGCCAGTCCTGGATTCAGGCAAAAATATATAAATCCAGCCACAATCATTCAGGAAATGAGTTTTAGAGAATGTTGGTCAGTAATTAATACTTTTTGATCAAAGTTAAGTTCTTAGCATTACAAAAAATATATTTTGTGCGGCAACAGACACCTGTTTCTTTATTGGTTTTCAACAGTATTTATATACAGAAGAAGGTGGCATACGCCTATTTTACGGAGGGAAAAAGAATTGCCCAAGATTTAATGACCGTTACTGTACGTTTATAGTAAAAACTATAATAGTTGTGTAATAGTAATTTTCCTAACAAGTGCGCAAAGTGATATTTTTCCGCACGAAACTGCCGTTGCATAAACGACGCGAAGCGGAATTCAGGCAAGCAGTCAAGTGCGGGAAAATCACATTACGCATGCCTTAGGAGCAATATTCTTCCTTCGAGCCTCGGACAACAACAAAAATAAAACAATGATTATTTTTTTAAAAATCTTTAATTAAATTGAAGAATATAGTAATTTAACATTTATTAAAATAAACATTTGACATTATGTGTCAATATCAACAAATGCACCTATTGTTGCTTGATAAATTATATTTACTTTTTATTAATATACGGAGTAATTCAAAAATTTGTTACTTTATTTTTTGTTTTTTCTAAAATATTACAAACTACAAAGAAATTTAGATAAAATAACTAAAACTTGCAACATCTTCTTATGTTGCACAAAACAGTCTACAATCACTAAAATATTTATAATGTAAGATTTTAGAGCAGTTTTATTTTTCCGCATTCAGAACAGTGAACTAAAATACTTTAAAATACCTAAAGAAAAAATGTAAGATTATTTAAAAAAAAAAAACTAAATGAATTATTTATTTAAATATTCGTGTATATAAGTGTTTCGGTTCTGAACTATTTGTAGTTAAAAATATTATTTAAATTTTAGGAAAATCTGGTAAAGGAGGGCTTGGAACTAGAGCTGGAACACAAAGACCTTTCTTTTGACTGTAAAACATGGTTTTTAAAAATACATTTACCTTGGAAGACGAAGACAAGATACGCAGCCCTAATGGGAATGAAACTTCCTGTAAAAAGATTTATTACTATATCAGTCAAAGCTTGGGTAAGTATAAAATAATGCAGGGTTGCCATGATTTAAATCGGCTGATTTTGGAATATAAACATCAAATATCGGTTTTTACTGGCTTTTAGGATGATAAAAAAGATCAAAACAAAGGAAAATCATTGTGGGAGAGATGGCAAGAGCGCTGGCGGGTGTTCTTCGAGTATAACCACGATCTGATACCCGAAGAACCATCTTTTTACGACGCCACTGAAGGAGGAGATAGAGACGAACAGTAGGTTAAACTGAATTATTTTTTTTGTAACAATAACTCCTCTTTTAAAAAGAATGTCCTTTCTTAGTAATAAAATTCAGCTAAACCTATCTTTACTTACAATACATGAGAGTTTTTATTCTCGATTGAACGATCTTATAACATAAAGTTTGTCAATATTGCTTCAATTTTCTTCTTTCCAATAGATCATTTAATAATATTATTATTAATTATTTAAAGTAATCTAATGATAGTGGCCTGGCAGTACGATATAGTAGGCTTAAATACCACATCTTTTACAATCTCTTATTAGGCGTTTATTTAAAGATCTACTATGGTAATATACATTAAGTTGTTATGAGGAATCTAAATACAAATATGGAGTATTATTATAACTAACATTTTGACTTACTGTCTTACAGGTTTGTAGTGAAAGATAGGACGACAAGTTATTCAAGCGCCCAGAGGAGTTTGATTGTCATGCAGATTTTATTAAGGGTGAAATTTGACGATACCGACAAGGTAAGGATCTACTTATCATCGGTATATTCTGATATTTATTTTTAAAGAGATAATTTTTGCACATGATTTTGTTTTCGCTTTTTTTAGGTTGGAATCAGAAGACTTTTAAATAACAATACTTTCCTAGCATGCTTTCCGTTGCACGAAGGAAGGTGGGATCAGCCTGAAGCCGACGGTAGACTTCTGGATAGAAGGGTAAATTTTTTGACCTAAGGCCCTGTTTCCACGAGCCACTTTTTGAAGTTAACATCGACGACAAAGAGTGGTTCTTTTGTGGTCTACTGTCGCCGACTTGCAGTTCCATTTACGGCAATGGAAAAAGTGTAGTGCTTTTTACACGGACGATTTGTGGACCACAATTAAACTTCTTTCGCCGTAAGTGGTCAAGCCCGTCTACTGACCACAAGGCGACTGCAGACCGAATCTAAAATCAAATATGGGGTATTATTGTAACTAAAAGTTTGACTTACTGTCTTACAGGTTGGTACTAAAAGATCGGATAACAAGTTATTCAAATGTCCAGAGGAGTTTGATTTCCACGGTCCACGTGCAAGGCGACCACTTTCTTGTCGTCGTCAAGTCGTCACTATATTTTATTGCCGAAATTTTGGCGGAACCTGTCCTTCTTCAGCTGATATTGTCCTCCTCATTACAGTATCTGTCTCCAATATCATTGGCCCAACTTCATATAATAACTTATCAAAGGAACGCATTAACATTCTCAAAAACTGGAAAAACTTATCGGGATAGCTACGAAGTTTTTGATATAACGTATAAAACTGTCCTGATCTCCAGAAATGGGATGGACCCAAAACCTCGGAGATTTTCTATTTCGCTTTTGTCTTCGTTAAAGCAACAAAAGCAGTATAACTCTTCTTCGTCGGAATCTATGTTAACTACTGGGTTGTATTGGCTACATTGAAATTTACGCGCTCATATGCACCACATTTCGACGTTGGCATAACTACAAAATGTGGCTGAATCGGACCACTTTAGTGGTTGGGACGGCTACACACGAACCACTTTTTGTCGTCGATGTCAACTTTAAAAAGTGGCCCGTGGAAACAGGGCCTAATTTAATGTAGGAGGCTAAATCATGTATTAAAAAGACTTTTTACGTTTAAAGTCTGGAGGAGTGGAGAAGGGAGAGTTCCTATGTTCAGATCAGTACAGCAGCTCTCAACTTTTGACCCCTCCCCTTGTGCTCCATTTTTGCTTACTGTTTTGAAATCTTGTTTTAACTTTAATACTTTTTTGTAGTTACTGTACATGGAATGGGCGAACTTTGGTAAGATGTTAAAAAGGCAACCGCTGAACTTGGTGAGAAAATATTTCGGCGATAAAATCGGTTTGTATTTTTGTTGGTTGGGATTTTATACGAAAATGCTTATATCTCCAGCGATAGTGGGGACACTCTGTTTCTTGTATGGAGTGTTTACGATGGACACTGATGACAATATCCCAACGTAAGAAAGTGTTTATATTTCTTTTTACTTTTCTAATTTTCATGTAATTATTTTGTGTTTTGTGTAACGTAAATAATATACTGTACCAGGTTGTTCAATAAGTTTTGTCGTTTTAAAGAAAGCTTGATTTTATTGTTTTAAGGGTATTTTATTATTTAATGTAATCTTTCTACACTTTAATACACTTATTCCAGTGATTTTCTATTTTATGGATTTCATCTTTGGCGTGAGAATTTGTTTGATCAAAATCGTTTCCCACTCATGAATAGGGTGGATGTTACTACAATTCGTAATTTCCGTTATGATTTGTTAAGCTGTGTAAGAGAGTACGTTGTCTTGAATAAAAATCATTATTTTCTTCTGTAAAATAGATCTTTTCTTATAAATTTTTTATCCTGGTAATCCAAGAAGTTACAATAATAATCTAAGCTTATTGTTTTACCAGTTTGGAGGTAATCTACGACCAAAATTCCATCTTTTTGGCACATTTCTGAACCCAAACTCACTTCAGCGCTAAAGAACTTTCTTTAAGCCCTTTGGTTTGATTAACGGTCAGGGTGGTTCCATGAAACCATGGCAAAAATCTTTCTTCTTTTTAACACAGTTTAAATGTTCGTGTTTGATTCCTAAAAGGCAAAACTCTACCCAAATTATTGCCGATACTGCTGAATCAAACCCTTAGGGATTTTACTTAATTTTTTTCAGGTAGTAGACGACTTTCCAAAACCATTTTTGCCACGATTTTCGGTGTTGATGTACTTTTTTGGAGGTCATTTACGTGGATCGTCTTCAAGATTTGTACCAATTTGTACGACCTCGTTTTAATTCAGCAACCATCTTTTTACTGGAAGAATCCTTATATACTTTTAACAATGGTTCGGAAATTAATTTATTTGCTACACCTTTCAAAAATAGGAATTCTGCACTATATCTTATTCAGTTTTATTCATTGTAAAAAATACTGTGAAGTCAACTTCAAACAGCTGTAAATATATGAATAAGTTCACAGGTGCTTATAAAACACTACTACCATTTTTAGAAAAATTAAACAACGCTCCTAATATCGACATCTCTTATAAAACGACAATACTTATTGAACAACCCTCGTAAAGTCGAACTTTTATTAGTTGAATTTTCGTCATTATGGTTATTTAGATATTTAATTCATGAAAATTCAACTGAAAATGTTTATAATGTGTGAATTTTTTAAAAGCACCAAGTTTTTTAGCACCTCAATGTGTTGTGGAGTTTTTGCACTTAATATTTGTAGAAATTTTGGAAATAATTGGAAGATATTCTTCTTATAAATAGCAAGGTGAGTAAAATCACTTCATTGTATTGTTTTGTACGTTGTCCAAAGTCTTGATTAATCCGAAAATTTACAATTAAGAAAAGTTTACATATAAGGAATATATTATTAACCTTAATCGTTCTGAAACTTTCGTCTAACCCTGTACATTCTATCTGTTACGTTTCAGGAAAGAAATATGTGATAGCAACGGACCAGGAAACATAACGCTGTGTCCCCTCTGTGACAAAGCATGTGATTACACCAGATTGGTCGAAAGCTGCAAATTTGCGAGACTTACATATTTATTTGACAATCCGGCAACAGTGTTTTTTGCAATATTTATGAGTTTATGGGGTAAGTACCGAAAAATATTTTAAAATTTTGTAGTATTCCCAAACTGTATGTTCTTTTAATACAAAACAAAGAAATATGGGATGGAAAACTGGAGAAATGATTACTAAAAATTTGAGTTTTGTTTACAGTGTTAACAAATTTCGTTTAATTTCTGAGATATCAGAAAATTTAGCGAATGAAAGTTTAAATAAATATTTTTTAAGATATAAAACGTATATGTTTTAGCAACTGTATTTTTGGAAATGTGGAGACGAAAACAGAGTGTGATACAATGGGAATGGGATTTACAGGGTACAGAGCAAGACGAAGAACCTAGACCGGGTATGTATAGTTCTGGACTATTAGACAATATCTTTAATCAAAATGCAACACTTTAAAGGATTTTTTAAAAATCGTGTACTTTTTTATTATTTTGCAGAGTTTGAAACTAGTGTCAAGACTTTTAGGACGAACCCCGTCACCAGAGAAAAAGAACCATATCTACCTTTATCCTCGAAAATTTTTAGATTCGCTGTAACAGGAAGTGCTGTGTTTTTTATGGTAAGAAAGAAATTTAAAAAACTTTAAAACAGAAAGCAATAAAAAAGATTAGGCTTCCTGTAATTTAAAAAATAAAGTGACTTCAAAAAAAGTTAAAGTCTAAAATCCTTTTTTGAGTTGGTGAAAGCAAAGTCATCGTTTTTGTTTTAAAAAGGTTTTACATTCGATGAATATAAATATATGTTTTATTCTGAAAACACAACTTAATCAAATCAATGTTTGTTTAGTCTTTTGTAGTTTTATGCGCCGTACTAGGAACTATAATATACAGACTGTCTCTAGTAACAATAATATATGGAAGTGGGAACGATTTTCTCCAAAGTCACGCCAAAATTGTCACCTCAGTCAGCGCCGCTGTCATTAATCTTATATTCATCATGTCCCTTACTAGAGTAAGTAAACTAAATTTTTTAGGTCTGTTTGTTATTCAGAAATAGTGTGCACACTTTTTTACGTACAATGGAAAATATATATATAGTATATATATATATATATATATATATATATATATATATATATATATATATATATATATATATATATATATATATATATATATATATATATATATATATATATATATATATATATATATATCATGGGTTGGCCATGGAAGGCCATTATAACAAATAAACACTTATTATTCTTTTATTTACTAAATAAATATCAGAAACAAATTATTAAGTAGGAATTGTTTTATAATGTAGCTTATAAAACATTTTATTTTATTACAAAATTAATAGTTATTTATTAAATTAAAGTTTTACTTTTAACTTAAAACTAACGTTGTGACAGTCAAAATATCTAGTTCTACTTAAACTACATAAAAAATAATTCATTAATATTAAACATTAAATTTTTACAATTACATATTCACTTAAAAAATACACAACGAATGTAACGTTAACACTATCGTAAAACTAAGAATGTATTAGTAAAAATGTTTTAAATATAATTTACATAAGTATAATATCGATAACGAATGAATCTTTAATAGGTTTTATGACGAAATAATAAAAATATTAAATCGACCAAAATGACCTTCTTGTGGGTTTGTTCTTTGTAAGGCCGAGATGTTCCTAAGAAGGCCAAACAATAAAAATACCTATTATCTATGACAACAATTTTTTTATTTAACACAACATTTAAATAGAATTATTGAAAGCATGATTACAAGTAATAATATTAAGAACTTTTAAATTGATTTACTTTTTTCGATACGTATTTATAACTTAAAACTAAATTTTAATATTTTCGAGAATCCTAGATGTTCCTAATAAGGCCATTGTGCTTTAGCAAGGTCCATTGTAAATGTTTTGGCTTACTGCCGTTTTTTAACTACAGTGTAAATTAACTATTTTTTTTTTCTGTAGTACCATAGCAAATATGTATTTATCCTTTCAGACAAAAAAAAATAAAGAAAATAATAGTTTATTTACTCGAAAACTTACGTTTTACTGTGAGCGCGTATTAAAATTTCAACGACGACCTCATATGTTTTTGAATCACCCTGTATAATTGCTTTACTTTTTTTAGTTTTATCATAGAGTAGCCATATACTTGACGAATTTGGAAAGTCCCAGGACACATACAGAGTATGAAGACTCTTACACTTTTAAAATATTCCTATTTGAGTTTATGAACTTTTATTCATCGTTGATATATATCGCATTTTTTAAGGTAAGTTCAAACGAACAACTATTTTTTTAATATATTTTACCCAAAAACTGGTAACATAAATATCGCGATCTATCAATCGTTGCAATTTTTTAGTCAGAATCCATTAAAATGGCAACAAAATTTTAGATAAATAAATTGAAGGCAATTTTTGATACCGTTTATTCGTAAAATCATATTTTTATATTTTAGGGTCGATTTTTTGATTATCCAGGCGACACAATCAGTAGAAAATCGGAATTTTTCCGTGTCAAAGGTGATATATGCGATCCAGCAGGTTGTCTTAGTGAATTGTGCATACAATTGGCGATCATCATGATTGGAAAGCAGGTTTTCAATAATTTTGTGGAAATTTTTAACCCGTAAGTAAAAACTCTTCGTATAAAAATGTAGTTTTAATTAAAAAAATTATTCAATTTTTGTTTACTGCCTCCAATAAACATTGGCGTCTCTACGATTTTTATTTTTTTTTATCTAAAACCACCAAGTATACACGAGATGCTATGACTTCAAGAAAACCAATTTGGTAAAAATAACCAATTTAAAATTTGTGAAAAAAAGTTGATAATAATTAAAAAAATATTTTTTTTCGCAAATATCAAAATTATTTTTCTACCAACGTATTCTCCTTGAAGCCAATAACTCTTTTTTGAAATCCTGGATCAATGCTCTACCCATCCATTTTTTTCATTCCCCCTTTTAAAATATAGTTCTAGGTGCGCGATTCATCTTTTATACACTATTATTTTCCAGAAAATTCTATAACTGGTGGCGATATCGATCACACAGATCCAATACTAAAGATTTAACAAGGAAACATACACGGTGGGAGGAAGATTATCACTTGCAGGATCCCGGAAGACTGGCTCTTTTCGACGAATATTTAGAAATGAGTAAGTTTATCGATATACAGAATGGTTCCCATCAACGAACTCAAGGATAGAATTAACACAACACCAGTTTGTAGGCAGGGTGTTTGGTATAGTGATCTGTTTATTTTTGTTTTGGAAAAACGTAAACAAATTGCCAGATTTCAAAAATTAAAATCAGGAAATTATCCTGCAAATGGAACAAAATATTATTTAAAAATATTGGTTTTTATGTTTATATAGGCAACATCTATTTAAATATAAACATTTATTGATATGACAGTTCCAAGATCCGATTGCACCGGCAACATGGTTGATTTGGACAGTTGCTTTATTTGTGTGGTAAACAATTATATTAAATCAGGTGTTGTACGGCACTTTGATGTCATTTTATCTTTTTCTACAGGGTGGCCGTCCATATTTTGACCCATTTTGATCGCGAATAACTTTTGAACAAATAAAGATATCAAGATGCGGTTTTCGCAAATATACTTATATTTCTTTAAAGTTTATTCTCGTATCTTTACCATTTTTATGTGACATTCCATTAGCTCAAAAACAAAATGGCCGATTTTCCGATATAGGACAACTTTGTTATTTTAAATGGAACACCCTGTATATGTTTCAATATTTTTAAAATTTAATCTTTCCCCTTTAAAAAAATGTAACACAAGCTATGGTATCTTAAAAAATAACGCATTTATTGACCTCCAAAGAATTGACTGTATGTCGAATAGGAATATTATTTTAAAAGGATTTTTTGAAAAGTCGCCTGTGGAAACAAAGTTATCTCGTTTCCATAACAGCAACAAGCCTCATTGTCAGCCATTGTTGGTCATTTTTGACAAGTTATTTTAATTAGGAAGCGCAAAATGTTCTCGTTAAGCGAAAAAGGAAAATGTGTTATTATGTTTGCCGAAACCAAATCAGTAAAAGAAACCCAGCGAAGATTTAGAAACATGTTTAATAAAGCTCCACCCACAAAATTCAATTAAAATCTGGTACAGAAAATTCTGGAGTACAGGATCTTTAGCCCGTAAAAAGAAATTAGTAAACAATGAGAATTTGCTAAATAAAACGTTACAAATTCTGGAGATAACTCAGGAAGATCCAACATTGTCAACAAGAAAAATCTCAAGTTCAGTCCATATTCCTAAAACTACAGTACAAGAAATCATGAAAAAAGAACTTAAATTAAAGCCATACAAAATTCAAATGTTAAAAGAAATAAAAGAAACTGATTTTCCACAAAGGGTGGAATTTTGCCAGAGAATTCAAAATTTAGTAAGGAACAATATACATTTTTTGGATAGACTAATAATGTCAGACGAAGCCACATTTCACCTCAATGGAAAAGTAAATAAGCATAACTGCAGGTTTTGGGCAACAGAAAATCCTCGACAATATAACGAACACGTTAGAGATTCCCCAAAAAGTCACAGTCTGGTGTGGTATGTCAAAGCAAAAATTTATGGGCCATTTTTTTTCATGAACCAACTGTAACCTCTTGGACTTACGTTGATATGCTGGAAATATTTTTTATCCCCATTGCAAGAAGAAAATCTATTGAATTTCGTCTATTTTCAACAAGATGGGGCTACACCACATTATGCTAACATTACCAAGGATTCACTGACCAACGTTTTTGGAAACCGGTGGATTGGAAGAGGAGGCCCTATTTCTGGCCACCTCGTTCACCAGATTTGACTGTTCCAGATTTTTTTCTGTGGGGATATGTGAAGAGAGGTGTTATAGTCCACTTCCCCAAAATTTAGAGCAATTAAAAATTAATATCCGAAACATAATAGAAAATATTCCTGAAGAATTTTTAGTCAATAGTTTTAATAAGTTTTTTTCGAATTTAAATAAGTGAGTCGAAGTCGGCGGAAGGCATTTTCAACATTTACAGTAGTTTTTTAAAAAGTAATGTAACCTTATTGTAACTATTATTTTGTGAATAACCTAAACCTTTGGCGATCCTTTTTTTTTGTAACATATGAAGCAAATTTTAATTGTTAAATAATATTGTTGGTCGACATGCAGTCAATTTTTCGAAGGTCACTAAATACGTTGTTTTTTGAGATAACCATAGCTTGTGTTACATTTTTTTAAAGGGGAAAGATTAAATTTTGAAAATATAGAAACATATACAGGGTGTTCCATTTAAAATAACATAGTTGTCCTATAATGGAAAATCGGCCATTTTGTTTTTGAGCTAATGGAATGTCACAATAAAATCGTGAAGGTACGAGAATAAACTTTAAAGAAATATAAGTGCATCTGCAAAAACCGCATCTTGATACCTTTATTTGTTCCAAAGTTATTCTCGATTAAAATGGGTCAAAATATGGCCGGCCACCCTGTATTAGGTTGTAATATTCAATAACACGTTTTCTAAACTGACTTGATCAACAGCAATCGAATTGAGCATCTAAAGTGAATGACATATCTGTCTGCCACTTCAGATAATAACCAAACATAGTTTTCTAGCTTTAAAAATAATTTTTAACAATAAAGAATCATCAATTTATTAAAATGTGCAATGCCATAAACATTAAAAAGTTAATATTTCCGGAGTGATGTTATTCAGTGTGTTTAATCAACGTTGCCGGTGCAGTGTGTTTACAAGAACTATCCCGTCCCTCTCCCTTGATTATAATAATGTCAAATAAGGTTTGTTTACTTTAATTCTATCCAAGAATCCGTTGGTTGTATACAACAAGAATTCTTTATCCTTCAAATTTCCCTGGTTTTAACGCGCTTCTTTTTTAAAAATACTGTATTTCCTTTTTAGTTCTCCAATATGGATTCGTTACACTATTTGTAGCTGCCTTTCCTTTAGCTCCTCTATGTGCCTTAATAAACAACATTGCTGAAATACGTTTGGACGCTTACAAAATGGTGACGCAAGCGCGGCGCCCCCTGGCGGAAAGAGTCGAAGATATAGGCGCATGGTATGGGATTCTTAGAGCCATAACCTATGCGGCTGTCGTGTCAAATGTAAGTTAATTACAAAAACGTTATGTCATTTGGTTTGACCATTAAAATATTAGGAAAAAAAATTAGTTATGCGCCCAAGGCGAAGAGAAAAATGTATTTCTAAAGTTTTTTTTTCTTTAAATTTTTTAGGCTTTTGTAATAGCATATACGAGTGATTTTATACCCAGAATGGTGTACAAATATAAATACGCGCCTAATGAAGATTTAGTGGGGTATATAGACTCTTCTTTATCGGGTGAGTAAAAATATTAGTTACAAATGAATGAATGAAACACTCGGTTTTAAAATATAAGTAAATAACTAAACGTATTTTTTAAAAATGGAACTTAATAAACTTCGCCTTCTTTACTACTATAGTAGGTTAAAGAAAACATATTCTGTCAAAGACGAATTCTACGTTGCCAGATTTATTTTTTAATTAAGGCCAACTATGTAATAAAACTAGGCCGTTGTTTCAAATAAATTTTAGATAATATTTTGTTTTAGTATTTAATACTTCCGACTATCACGAAAATATGGGCGCTGATGACAGAAAACCACCGCCTGAAACATGTCAATACAGAGGTAATAATTTTTTCAGAAATAAATTTTTATACAGGGTGTTATACTTAAATATACTAAAACCTTCAAAAATTTTTATGATTCTACAATGTGTAAGAAGTTATCCATTTCAAAATAATAAACTATTTCCATAGAACCCTGTATATATAATAATTTTTTAAATTTATGCATACTTTTCTAGGGTATAGAAACGGCCCAAATGAAACGGATCCCTATGGATTGAGCCCTCAATACTGGCATGTATTTGCAGCGAGACTGGCGTTCGTTGTTATTTTTGAGGTAAATATATACTATTAAAAAAGAATTTCCAAAAGGATTAAGGAATATCCAGGTTATATTTAAAGGGGGTTCTCTTGTTTGTCGGTCCGATTTTTATGCATTTTTTGTGGGGACCAATAAAGAGATAGAACTTTGGAACTTTTATCATTTATATATAAGTGTTTCAAGAGTGTACATATAAATTTTTAGCTAAAAATATTTATTAGAACCTAAGTTATGGCGCTCTGAAGACACTGAATCAAGCTGATTGACTTATCTGAAGCTAAAAAACTCTGAGGTGTTTTAATCTGTAAGCTTAAATACATGGAATAAACTATTAAAAAAGAAAATTTGAAAATTCAATTTTTGGAAAACTTCGGAACAAAAATTTTTTAATTTCATGTATTTTTTGTCAACTTTTTGTTAAAAAAAATATAAATATTATACATTTTGGGGTAATAATAGACCATTCCGTGCGTCTATATGTGCTGAGTCAACCTTATAAATTTGAAGTAAATCAGCAAGCCGTTCTCGAGATATGATGGGGGAATGTTTGAGAAACATAGTTTTGAGAAAAACGCGTTTGAAGTTTTAAGCACAGTTACAATTATAAAAATCCTAATTTACCATTAATCTGCGATACCATATCTAGCAAAACATCATTTCAGAACGTAAATAACTACACCATTTTTTTCTTAAACTTGTTTAAACTTGTCTGTCTGTAAACAATTTTATATGCAAAAAAATCGAAGTTTTGAACCTATCAAACCACAAAACCGCCTTAACTAAAGTAAATAGGATGCTTTAAACAGTAAAACAATATCAAATTGGCAGGGGACTTTCATTTTGGAATTTCAAGAGACATGCGGAATCAATTCGCAAGGGTTTAGAACCCTTCCCAGAAAAAAACATTATCAATTTAAATAAATATATATTTTCGAAGTAAAATTTTGTTATTTAACATCTCCTAAATGACACGGAATAAAATGAAATTTAGCATTTGATATGCGCTTTCAAAATACTAGAAATCATCTATAACATCTAGTTTAGGACATACAGTATAAATATTATTTTTTTCATAAAAAATAGCGCGTCTAAAAATACTAATCGGTGGCTGCCAGCCTTTTTCAAAAAAATCAAAATATTTTTCTCATTTACTTAATATATACCCATTTGTTTTTTAGCATGTTGTCTTTGCTTTGGTCGGGATAATGCAGTATGTCATTCCAGATGTTCCAGCGGAGGTAATATTTTATTTCTTATTTTTATTTAAGAGCGGCTTAATTTTTTTTATTCTTTCAATCGCTTTGCATGAAAAGTCTTGTTTTTCGCGGCCATTATCAGATAGACTACATTTTTTTGGGTTGTTGGGCCGTCGTCGGTGAGTTGGTCTTCTTGACGTTTCGCCAACCACTCGTGCTGGCGAAACGTCAAAAAGACCAACTCACCGACGACGGCCTAACAACCCAAAAAACAGTAGTCTATCTTGTTTTATTTATTTTTAAGACATATTTTTGTTCGTTGTAGTTAAAAACACAAATGCAAAGAGAAGCTCTCTTGGCCAAAGAAGCTAAATACGAACATGGACTGAAAAAAACCGATTATGATTATGATGACGTTTTGAACACTATTCGAGAAAATGATAACGCTTACAGAAACAATGAGGGAAATATAGGTATAATCTATGTTTATTTACATGTTTTCTGATTCAACTACAAACATTTTACACAAAGAAATATACAGGGTGTCCCAGAATATGTGGGCAATCTCTCGGAATCGAATAGAAAACCTAAAAATATTATGACCCATAAAATTTTCCTATGACCTCCTACGGAGTACAGGTACATAACGAACGCCCCTGAAATCGTTTGTTTAAATAACTTTAAAATACTAAGCAATTTATATTTTAATATGATGGTTACCTAAGTCTCTTAAATGAACCCATTAAATCATATTTGGCTTATCTTATTTAGTTTGCCAGGGACGGACTAGCTCTGACCCAATAATAGCAATTTTTTTAACACCCTGTAGGATAAAGGCTCAACAATAATATTTTTGGGTAGCTTCAACCTTAAACTAAAAAAAGTTTCTTCTATTGACATTGATAAAATCAACTGTTTACGAGAAATAAAATATCATGGTTGGTAATTTTTTACATTATACAGGGCGTTTTCTAATTGTACGTCAATATTTAGGGAAGCAATTATTGGGTCCATTTTAAAAAGAAAACTTCATATGAACAGGACATCCTAAACGTCTTAACTTTTGAGATACATGGTGGTAAAATTTTCAAAAATAAATAGTAAAAAGAATTATGTGTTTTTTTTGTTTCTGAATAAGGTTGTTTTTTTCTTTTTTAGGAATAAGGGGTTCGTGGGCCAGAAGACTCAGTAGACTCTCAGATGGATTGGATGCCCATGTAGAGGTTGTGAGCAGAAAAAGAAACTCGACTTCATCTACAGTGTGGGAGTGTTCATAATATACACTTTTAAAAAATACAATTTATTCATTTTTCTCAGTGTAAATTCAAGTTCTGGTTTTTAAATACTATTTTTCTTATGTAATTATATTATTATTATTAATCTTACTTGTTTCCTAAAAAAAAAGTTTTTTACTTTATTTATTTAAAATTTCCTTTTCCTATGTAATTATCCTTTATTGATTTATGTGAACTACCGATAATTTTGCGGTAGTTACTGGCATGATACTATATAGTATCATGGTTACTGGTATTAACCGTGTTTAGACTGTTTAGTGTATTTTTTAACCTTTAATCATATACCTGTACAGGCAGCCTTGCTGCTAGAACCTTCTCAACAGAGGTGGGAAATACTGTTACTCTAGTGAAGGGACATTTGATACCGCGACAGAAAAATACCGCGACAAAATAACGCTACTTTGGAGCGACTCGTGACTATTTACCGAACACAAATTTTTGCATTTAACTTTGTGGGGAAAATATGCGACATTTGATACCACGACAAAATAACTGCTACTTTGGAGCGACTTGTATATTAAGTTTTTTTAAATAAAAATAATAAATAAATGAAAAATTTTATATTTAATGATGTAAAAGTGAACCTGAAACATTAGGAACCACATACATTTTAATAAAAAAAATAAACTAATAAATACAAAGCAAAAGTTAAAAAACAAACGATCACCTCTACCGTTCCGTAAGAACAAATGTTGTAACGGTTGCAACTTCTGTTCCTTGCGAAAGAATGTTTTCAAAATCTGGGCAGATTCTTTCAGAACGCAGGAACAGACTTAGCTCCAATAAAGTTAAAAAATTTTTTTAAATTCCTTCCAAAAATTAGTTCCTAATATCATGATCTCCTTTTTAAATGTTTAAAATTTGTGTCTACGTAGGTAGCTTATTTAATATAATAGACTTAACTTTATTGTTTTCCAAAATAATAAAATATGTTAAAAATACAAAAAATGTATATTTAAAATGGTAAAAATATGATTTAGTACAAATTATACATTAACAATCAAGACATTAATATTTATTAATTAATCTACAAATACCATAACAAACACATTTTTTACTTATAATGATAGAAACATACATAATTCTAACGTTTACTAAACCAAAAATATATAATTAAAGTAATAAACCAAATATAAAACAATAAGAGTCAATCCAGACCGTGATTATTACCATTTTGATATCGCGACTCGCGACAAAATAAATACCGCGATTTCGTAGTGCCTAAAAAAGAGGCCGGAACGCGATCGCGATACGCGTCAGCGCCAGAGCCGCCTTTTCGCTGACGGAATATCTCACCACTCGGGGACGCACTCCGGTTTAGTCGGACCCGGAGCCGTTTTTCGTTTTTCACAATTCGTTCTTCTCGCTTTTTCTCTTCTCCGCTTTCGACTTCATCCGATTTGTCGATTCTGTGATCGCGACTGCCAGTAACCGCTTACTTTTAAGGTGTGAGCGACAGATATTAAAAATACCGCTAAAGTAGCAGTTCCACAAATACCGACCCACCACTACTTCTCAACCCAGGAGTGCTCGATTTTTACTATTTGTCCGCAGATATAGGTTACGTTTGGACGTCATCCGTTTGCCCATTTTGGCCAGAAAGTAGATTTATTTTATTAATTTTTGTTAAATATTTAACTTTTAAATACTATTTTGGATGTGAACTTTCTATCAGAACTATAATGTATAACATTTTAAAAAATTAAGACTTTATACCACTTGTAAACAAAACAAACAGGCAAACGGATTACGTCACAAATACCAAATTGACATTTAAATTGGCGTATATGGGCTTAAATGGGATCGAGCACTCCTTGTTCTCAACCACCAATCAGCACGTTAGAGTAACAGAGAAAGGTTGCCAAGCGGCAAACCTGCCTCTATAAATATGCTCGAAGGAAACACTTTTGGCCGATCGAAGGTCGGCGAGCCGCCCACTTTCTGCCGACCAAAATTAGCACGGGGTGCTAAAGAAAAAAGGTTCTACCCTTGTTTTCTATTTCTTTGCACTCTTGTCGGCCAGCCAAGCGGCAAGGCTACCTTTAGTAGGTATACTCTCGAAGGTTTGAACGGCTAAGCGACACTGCCGCCTTTAGCAAGTATATGCTCGAAGAATATCACCAATACCAACACAGAACCACCTATGATTAAATAGAAAATCCAGTACGAGCGCCACCTAACAATCTTCATATGAGTTATAGAAAAAATTAAAAATCTTTGTTTAAAAAAAGAATATTCATGAAGATAATTCAATCTAATTCATCTAGTGTTCTCTTTGTCTAAGCAAATAAATCCAACAAAGATCTATATACCCGGATTTAATCTTTATATTTATAATCATTCCAAAAGACATGGATAAAGTTAGGTTAGGGCAAGCTCTTTTACATAACACTTTGTACATTCAAGTGCAGTGCAAAGGTCCCTTAAAACCTCCTAAAAAATGTTCCGTAGTGCCGTAATTCGGGCCCAGAGCCTTCTTAAGCCCGCCATTCAACCAGTCGTTGCTAGAAACATCGCCACAACCCAAAACCTCCTGGCCCACCATTCCACTGAAACTGATGAACAATTCGACCAAAGGTACGAGAATTTCTTTAACCAAAAGGACCTTGACGGTTGGGACGTCCGTAGGGGTCTCACCGACTTGTGGGGCCACGATTTGGTACCAGAACCCAAGGTTCTTGCAGCTGCTTTAAAGGCTTGCCGTAGGGTTAATGACTACGCTCTTGCCACCAGGGTTCTTGAAGCCATAAAAGACAAATGTGGTAATAGGGCAAATGAAATTTATCCTTGGATAATTCAAGAATTGAGGCCTACTTTAACTGAGTTGGGACTCAGCACTCCTGAAGAATTGGGGATCGACAAGCCAGAGTTGTACACTCCTTCTGTTTATGACATTTAAATTTTAGTAGATTTTAAGTATAAAGCTGTGACTTGTAGAAATTTTATTTATTTATTTATTTAACCAAAGAATACTCGGAGCAATCTCAGCCAAAGTTTTTTTTTATGTGGTATGTAGTGTTACTCGAATAAAAATGTTTTAAAAATTGTTGTTTAATTTCCCCCTAATATGATTTTCTTCCTTTTTAAATCGCCCTCCATAATACCAAGATGCCTACGTTACCGACTTTTAAATTCATTGTACAGAGATCCATTGGCGTTATCTCCCATTCGACTAAAGCTGCGACTCACTTTAATTTTCTGTCTTTGTTGATTTGGCGTAAAATAAATTTCACGGCAGGGTGGAACGTACGTCGTAGTATTTGACACACTTCCAAAAAGTCATTTATGACAGTTGGGGCACAAACATTTCCCTCTAATTTGAATAAATAAACCTGGTTTGAGGCTCCAAAATTAGCCGAAAAGTGTGATAAAGTGGTTAGTAAACCCCATAAATGTGAAAAAACATAAAATGCCTGCTTCTATAGGAGTGAACCTACGGGTCACAGGCAACTGCCGCCAAGGTGGTCGTAAATATATGGAGGATTTCTTTTCAGTGGCTTACCAGGTATGCAATTAGGTTTTTAGACAAACATAAACATATTTTCTCTATTATAAACAAAAATTATTGTTTTATTTCTTCAAAATGACGATCCGTTTTGCAGAAAAACCAACGTTTCTCAAATTTTATGACATGTCATAATGCTAAGTTAATTTTCAGCAAACTGAGGATGAAAAGGACCTAGAATATGCCTTTTTTGGTATTTACGATGGACATGGAGGTGCTGAGGCTGCTGCTTTTGCTAAAGAGCACCTTATGGAGACTATAATCAAGCACAAGAACTTTTGGAGTGATAATGATGAAGATGTTCTGAGAGCCATAAAAGATGGTTACATTGCTACGCACTATGCTATGTGGAGAGAACAGTGTAAGTTTTTACATCAAAGTTAAAAACGAATTTAACTTTAAATTAAAAATATAATTATGACTTTTTATGACTGCCTCGTTTTTTTTAGCAAAATGGCCTAGAACAAGCTCTGGTTTGCCGAGTACAGCAGGCACAACTGCATCTGTCGCATTTATAAGAAGAGGGAAAATTTACATTGGACATGTTGGTGATTCTGGAATTGTTCTAGGTTAGTATGTACCTTTGGGTGTAGGGAGAGGTCTTTTAATTTTAATTGTTATAATTTAAGAGTATCACTGTAGAAATTAACCTCTAAATTGTCATTTTTATAGGTTATCAAGAGCCTGGTAGTTCTGAATGGAAGGCGAAACCCCTAACCAAGGACCACAAGCCTGAAAATCCAGATGAAATGAAAAGAATTGAGAGTTGTGGAGGAAAAGTTGTTGCAAAATCAGGTAAAAAGGGTGTTTAAAATCAGAGAAAGCTGGAATTTTATTTAGGTGCTAAAACACCAAGTCTTTATGGTTTATTTATGACAATTCTTTTTTTTTTTATAAGGAGTTCCCCGGGTTGTATGGAACAGACCAAAAATCGGCCATCAAGGTCCTGTAAGAAGATCCACACCTATTGATGAAATACCATTTTTGGCAGTGGCTCGAAGTCTGGGAGATTTGTGGTCATACAATTCACAAATCAACCAGTTTGTTGTGTCCCCTGACCCTGATTGCTCAGTTTTACCAATTGATACAAATGTACATAGATGCCTTATATTCGGTAACTACAATTATTTTTTATTAACAATTTTTTTTAACCACAAAAATACCTTAGATGTTTTTAAATGACCTCCAACATATAAATGTATGTAATGTGCAATGTTTTTTTATTTTTAAGGTACTGATGGTTTATATAACATGTTGAACCCTGCGATGGCAGTCCATATTGTTCAGCAAGCAGAGAGGCACAACGAATGTGCTGCCTTAAGTGATTCTGTCAATAAAGTTTGGCTGAATCCCAGTAAATTATTGGTTGAAAGGGCTTTGGACAGGTAATGGCAATTTTGTGTAAAAAACTAATGAGTTATTTTATATTTATGTTTTTTAAGGTGGCACGCAACTAAAATGAGGGCCGACAACACATCTGTAGTTACACTTATGCTGGATCCTCCAGGGCCACCTAGAGCTCAAGTTTTGAAGGACCGCAAGAAGAACCTGCCAGAAAGTGGTCTAAGGATTATGACAAGGTAATAATGATACTGTTGTTTTGTTAATTTAACATTAGCTTGGTAAATAAAGAAAAATTAACTTATTCTTAAATGACCATATTGTTTTTCATTGCAGGTATGATGGAAATGCCCCTCAAGAATCTTCCAATGACCAAAGCAGTTGTTCCAGAAGTGTTCAGACTACTGATCTCTCAGAAACTCCCTCTGAGGAGGTAGCTAAATGTAGTGTTCCATTAGCAAGTCATGAAAATGTTCCTTCTGCCAAAGTACAAGAAGCAGTCAATGTCGAGGAAAAACCAAAGAAAACTGGTGAAAAAGAAAGTTTAGAAACTACGAATAGCAATATTTCTATATCTTCCAGTGATGTATCAAGTAATTATCCCCTTAAAGAGAGAAATTTTGTTCCAAAATTAAGAGAAAGTACTAGTTTTGATCCTAGAGAGCCTCTAAGAGTTTCAGATGTCGGTAAAGAAAATAATACGGAAAAAAACGATGATAGTACAATTCAAATACATGAAATTTCAAGCAGTAATATTGAAGAAAGCATATTGGAAGAGGACTCAAACATGGAAGTGGCTGAGACTAAGGGAGGTGAGAAAGAGAGCAGCAAATGTGTATTGAGAAGTAGCTCAAAGAAGACAGCTAAAAACGCAGAAAGTGAAGAGAAAAAGGCGCTCAAACGCAAGATGGAAGTTGACGATGGCTCCCATCATCAAAGGAAGAGTTTGAGGTTAAGTCTCACCCAGAAATTTCTTGAGGACAGCAAGAGGCCTGCTCCCTGCACGCTGGCAGAAGAAAAATTAAAGAAACTAGCTGAAGAAGCGGAAAGGCTGAAAAAAGTTGCAGAGCAAGAGAACCTCGAAGCCAAAACTAAAGTCGAGAGTGGAAACAAAGCTTCAAATGCATTAACAAAAAAACTGAGCTTAACACAGAAAATTCTGAAGAGCAAGAAGGTGAATCTGAAGAAGAAATCGTTATTGAAGAGTCAGTTGAGCAAAAAGAAGTTGAAGGTTGTTTTGGAGACGGTGATTGGTAAAGCTGGCAGGACAAGAGATGTACAGAAAGTTAAGGAAAAAGTTGTGATAAAGGGAAAAGAGAAAGTGGCGAAAAATCAGAAGGATACTGAGAAGAGTTCTGGGAAGGTGAAGAAGAAACAGTTAAACCTCAGGAAAAACCTGCGAAAAGCCCAGTGAAAGTGGTGGAGAAGGCTGCAAAGGTGCAGGAAAAAGAAGTGGTGAAACCAGAGAAAGATAAAGCACTGACAAAGCTTAAAAGGGAAAAGAAAGTTGTTATTACTGGTAAGTCTTTTTTTCTATTTTAATGCTTTTTCCATTTCTGACAAACTTTATCAAACAGAAACAAAAAAGTTTAAAAAAAAATGTTTATTACAAAATTTATTAAATGTTATTGTATTTTTAGGAAAACTAAGCAACTTTAAACGACAGTCAGTAAGAAATGCCTCAGTGAGGCCCAAAAACAGCGTTGCCAGCTCAATCAAAAGGCAAGCCTTTGAAAAATGTGATAGCCAAATCGATTAGTAAGAAACCTATTAAAAAAACCGAAAAGAAAGCCGAAACTTTGAAAACTTCTAAACTTTCGGCGAAAGAAACCAATAAAGAGCAAGTTCAAGCACAAATTAAAACCAGTAATGTGTCCAGAAGTCCCAAGAAGGCCAAATTGGAGGCTTCGAGTAGTCCGCGAGGAGCCAGAAGGTCTCTGGGCAATAATGGTGCTCTTAGAGCTTCGTCAAGGAGTTCTGCAGTTCATGCCAAAGAAATAGTTAAAGGAGTTACTCCAAAAGGTAATAAATCGATTTAAGCGATACAGAGTCATCAAGTTGTGTTGGAAACTAGTATTTTATTCATTATTTTTTAGGTGTAAAAAATAGTTCCTTGAAGCAAAAAACGCGCACGACGCAATCTCCGAGGAAAAACAGTCTGCGACAACGGATACAGGACAAGACCAAAACATTGAAAAAAACTGTTCTAAGAAAATCAAGTTAAGTTCTCAATAAGCCATCAGAAAGCTATTTTTTGTGCCATGATGTGTGCTGGTTAACTTAGTATTTACGTCTAGTTTTGATTTTGAGAAATATTGAAGCACTTTAATTAAAAATGCTGAAGGTTTTTATAATTGTGGGTAACAACGGCCTGGTAGCTAAGGAAGTAGGTTCACTTTGTACATGGTTCTTATGGCAGTTAATGCTAAGGCCTACTGTGCTGTTATACAAGCCGGAGTTGCCAATCCGTTTAATGATGCTTCAGTACTTTTTGCAATTAAATCAGACTTAAATTGTACCAGCTAGATGTACAGTATGTCATAAAACTTAGCTAAACATGTGTCTAAAAGGTCTCAATGTACCTAAAGTATAGTTTTCTACGAATTAAACAAATATTTTTTAAAGCAGTTATAAGAAGAAAGTATATTGATTTTTTAAATTGAATATATGTAGATTAGGCTTAGAGTTACTAGTTATGTTATTTTTTCTTTAGTTCTTGTATAATGTAAAAGAAATCAGAAGTCTAGTGTTGGTTTCGTGAAATCAGTTTAAGATACCTACAAAAATCTGTTTATTGCGATTAACACTCCAGATGTTTTGTTTATTAATATCAAAACATTTGCACTCAGTTTTCTTTAAAAGCGTGTGAAAAATGATACATTTCGCACTCAACTGCGTGCAGAAACTTGTCTTTTTCCGCACGCTCTTAGGAAAAGTATTGCACCTTACTTTGCGAAAAGTGTTTTTTCGATACTCGATTGTCTGACAATTCATCTTTTATAAAATCAATCAAAAATGACACCTGTCAAATATTATGTCTATCTGGTAGGACATTTGTAAAAAGTGGTAACAGTTAAAAATGAGATGTGTCAAGTACACAAAGACTGGAAGTGCCATTTTTCTGCACTTAAAAGGTGACTATATCTTCTATATTTAATGCACATAATTCCTGTTAATTTTTACAAGAACTTTTTTTTAAATATATTTTGGTTTTTTAGCCAGTTTCTTAATGTATAAAAAAAGTCAGATGGAAATAAGTCTGGACATAAGGACGGCATATTTTTTTTTTTTACTAATAAAATGGTTCTGATTACTTCTAGCATTACATATAAATTAACCTAAATAATTTTTAAGGGATATACTTTTATTTTAGGTTCTTTATTGGTGAAGTGAGATGATTTTTTATCTTGCTCGCCTTGTAATTATATCGGTTAAGTAGTTGTTTTTAGATCTACTAGCGGGTTTTTTTAAACTTTTAAGCTTAAACAGCGCTCTTTAGTTTTGATTTCAGGCGTTTACAGTAATTTTTGAATTATACAAAACCTTTTATTTTTAGTTAAATCCTGAGGGATGTATGATCTACTTATGTTTTTGTGGTTAAGAATAAGTGTCGTTGATAAAAATTATTTTGAAATATGGTTTAATAAAAAAAGTACCTGTAGTTTGATATTGTATAGAGTCATCCAACAAAGAATGAACTGTGCTATATTTGTGACTTTTTGTATACAGTGTGTCCAGTTGAAACGTTCTAAATTAAAATTTAATGGTGCGGAAAAGAATTAGGGAGCAGATAGATGTTCCATCGCTAACGGGCTTTATTAGTTACATTGTGCGTGGTTATGCTTAATTTAAAAAATAAACCAAAATATTTTTGATGCTTCCTATAATATAATGTCAATTCTTACCTTTTTATACTACATAAGGTACTAGTATTCCACTATTTTTTCTTTCTCCAATTTGATAAATAACACCTTTCAAAATTTTTTTAAATTCGGTGGAATTATTACAATTTTTTGGTACACCCGTATGATTTTAAATAATAAATAAAGTATATATATATATATATATATATATATATATATATATATATATATATATATATATATATATATATATATATATATATATATATATATATATATATAATTTTTTTTGGGGTAAGTTAGAATAACGGTTAATCTTGGTTTACCGGATAGACCGCACATTACCAGAAAACATGGGTAAAGTCCAAAATAGCACTGGTTGTACTTATTTCGGGCTTTCCGGGAAACCGGTTCTATCCGCTTTCGCGTGGGTAAAGTTAAAAATAACGCCATAAATGTTTAAAAGATTCATTTATTTTAAAAAAAAAAACATATTCTTTAAATTAAACGTGCACTAAAACGTATTCTATAAAAGTAAAAGAAAGTATACTTTATTTGTTCAAAAAGAAAAGCTCGGAATTTCGAGTAAAGATTTCCAATAGCTTTACATTTACATTTATTGGTCATACATTTAGTCTTACAGTTGATCTTTATAACCTTGACCTCCCAAAAGTGATTGTTCGTTAGCAAGTTGTCGTAAACTTTTTCTTTTCCGGTATACACTTTCCATCTCTACAAGTCTCTCACTACACACAGAAAATTGGTTCCTGGAAAACATTTCTTCTATAGTTCCTCTCTCTTTGCAGCCTATAAAATCGTCGTCAGTTTTCTCTACAACCTCATAGGTGTTTCTGAATCCCTCCCCCGATCAACATCTTATTTTTTTTTCTCATATTAAAGAACATGGAGGGTTGCATTAGATAATGCTTTCATTTTCTTTGCTTGATTTTCTAAATTTCTTTTGGCCTCTAGTCTGTTTAAATGTATTTGTTTTTGGCCAAGCAAAGTTCACCCTTATATTCCCTGGATATTGGTTTATCACATTCTGCACATTTGCTTGATTTTCAAAGTTTCCATATTACTGGCGTTTCCTATATAATTATTGTTGATATTTTCCATATTGCCATCCTCAATAATATTTCTTGTGGGTTGTCTATTTCGGGTCACTATCCGTAGATCTTCCTCATTTTGTTTTTGTGGAGGCTGTTCACCTTCCAAATTCCTTCACAACTTTCTCGAGCTCTTCTTCGGTTCGTAAATTTTCAATAGTTTCTTTTGAAAAGCTGATGTGGCTAGGCCAACTTTAATATCATGCCCAAACATAGCGGCATAAGGAGCTTGTTTTATCCCATCATGGTATGCCCTATTTTTCATTAACTGGACAAATCTTAGACCTTCTGACCATCGGCTGCAGCATCATCCATCCACGTCATGAGCATATTTTGTATATCTTGATTTGCTCTTTCCACACTGCCTTGTGATTGACTGTGACGGGTTTGCCATGGACAATTTTAAGGCCACCCATGACACAAACTCTTCAATGACACGGTTGGCGAACTCCGTCCATTGTCCGATTGTGTATAGATGGGGCGCCGAAAATACAAAAAATGTCTATTAGGCTCTTAGCTCTTCCTCAGCCCTTTTCGATTTTAATGCCGTATTTGAACAAACTTAGTTGGGTCCTGATACACCATGATAAATTTATATTCTCCATCCGGATGGGATTGATGTCAATTAGGTCCACTTGACAACGGTTTCATCTCCGAAAAAACCATCGGTTTAACTACAAGACCTTTTTTGGCAGATTTTAGTTTCTTTTTACACCCTTCACACCGCAGATATAACTTAATAACATCTTGAGTTATATTTTATACTTTTTCTTACATTCATTTTCCAACGATTTTACCACCATGTCCTATAGCCAAATGTGCATCACAAAATGTCAAACATTTCTTCATTTGTAACTAATATTTTATGCAAGATTCACCAGACGATATACGAGCAATAAGCTTTTCAGCGCCTCTAACAGAACATATGTCAAACCTTTTTTAAAGTCGATATTGTAGAGTAGTCTTAGTTTGAGAACTTTTGCCAATTTGACTGATTCTAACATGTCTTGGTATTGTTCATTATTAAAATAAAACTATTTGCACCCTTGAAGACACCAACTCGTTAAAAGCTTCATAAAACGTGGGCAAAACGCGCGTCCGCCCTTCGCTTCCATTTTAAATGCACGCTGCCGTGGTGAAAAAATGATGCAATAATAATTCCTACATCCAACTTTAACCACGCGAAAGGGAGAACGCGGTTACCCGGGTAAAGTCCGAAATATGTGCATTGTCAGTAATATTTTGAACTTTACCCCGTTTTCTGGGTATTGTGCAGTTTACCCGGGTAGACCTAAGTTTAACCATAATTTAACTTTACCCATAACAAATTTATATATATATATATATATATATATATATATATATATATATATATATATATATATATATATATATATATATATATATATATATATATATATATATATATATATATATATATATATATATATAATATAAATATATATATATGTATTATATATATATATATATATATATATATATATATATATATATATATATATATATATATATATATATATATATATAAGGGTCCCACAACCACTTCCCGTCTTATGTAGCTCATTTATTATTTAATGTAAAATTTTCATTTAGGAAAATACTTTTTGGTTATACAGGGGTCACAAAAAGTGTGACGTCACGATTATTTTTTTAAATTGAATGCTCAGTATTTTTGGGTATTTATACCCTTGTTCATCTATCTTAAACAACACGGTTCAGTAATTCCAGAGAAAAAAAAAAATTGAAAAAAGGTTTTACCACAAAATTTTAAAAAATGAATTAAAATAAATAGTGTGATTTGAATTAAACGGGGAACTTATTAATGGAATATCGGGTCGGGTTTAAATTTTGTTTTTATTTATGCAAACCTTTTTTTAAAGCACTTTTTTCTTATTTTAAGGCCAAATTTAGGTCAATGCAAATTAAAAACAAAATTTTTCTAAATAATAGAAATACTAAACATTAAAAAGATATTCATTGAAAACTTATTTTGGATATATTTAATATTATATCATTGAATAAAAATGGTAGGTGGCTATGAAAAAAATTTATTGACATTAGAGTTTCCTAATAAGGTTAATTATTACCTAGAAATTCGTTAAAGTTACATAAATGTTAGCCAGAAGGTAAAATTTAAAAAAATTAGGTTTATTTAACATTTAACAAGTTAAATAAAATTTACCCCGAATTCTTATAATACGTCAAATTGAAATTCTGTGTTAAATAAACTCCAAAGTCAATAAATTGTTTTTTTTTAGTCACCTTTATGTTTATTCAATGGTATTACGTTAAAGTGAAGTAGGGCTGTGGTATTACTAATGAAATAGATGACAAAAAGAGTTCTCAACAATAACTTTAATTGTGTTAGGAATTTCGATAGGATTATATTTAGAAAAATGTTTGTTTTTAATTATCTCGACCTAAAAATATCAAGGGCTCATATCTAAAATAAGAAAAATAAGGTGCTTTAAAATTTGAAGAGTTTGACACTAAATTTTGGAACCCTGCAGTTCGAATTAACCAAACATAACCTAAGAGACTGATAGTTACTTAATGAGTTCCTTGTTTAGTTCTATTATTCAAGCCCATTGGTATTTTTATTCATTTTTAAATTCAGTGGTGCAAAACAGACTTTTTTGTATCTTATTTTTTTCTCTAAAATCACTGAACCGATGTTGACAAAATTTCAGAGGAAGATAGATGACCACAAGAGGTACCTAAATATACATCGTGACGTTACACTTTTTTGTGACACCCTGCATAATATAATAATAAATAAAATTTTACATTGAATAATAAATGAGCTACGTAAGACGGAGGGGAGCTGCAGGACCCTGTATATGTAAATAAATACGAGGAAAGGCACAAGTAGGGCCCGTTCAGTCCTTGTTGGATGACCCTGTATATACAAAAAGGCGGAGATCCAGTGGTCGACGAGACTAAAAAAATTACTTACCAAAGCAAAAAAATTGTAAGTTAGTTGTATCCGACCACTGGTTCTAAGTCTAATATTATAAAAATGTTTAAAATATACGAATTCTTCCTTGAAAATGTTTATTAAGTTTCGGATGTTTTGAAACTTTTTTACTGTTCGCATGTTTCTAGTACAGTATTCACGTTTTATTTTACATATCTTTATGGAAAAAAGTTAGTGCCTTTGTTACCAAAAAGAAAGAAATGTTTATGTGTACTGTAAATGAACTATATTTGTAAAAGATTTATTATTTTCTCAAAATAAATTTATAGTTAAAAGTAAAAAAAAAGTTTTATTTCATGCATTTATCATGTTTGAATTTATCCTTTGGATCCCGTGTAAAGTAAGAAACAGTATTTTTATTCAGTAATTTTAATATTTCTACTATGACAGTTCTGACATGTTACCATTTTGTATTCCTAAAAACGAAAATAATAGCTATTTATGGTACTAGGTGTTATTATACATATAAGTTACGCGAGAAAAGTTTAGTCCTCGAGGCCTTAGGCCAAAAGGGCTTATTTTTCAAGTGGCATATGTAATAAACACGTGTTTAAAAATATTTTATCCAAAACTGCTATTATTATAATATGTTAAAGTTAAAAACATAGAAAAAATCCTTCACATAAAAAAAAATTTCCCTTTTAGTATATTTCTAATTTGTCAGATTACACCCCAACAGAAAAAACCTCCTATAAAAAAAACGTGTGATTTGTAATATTTGGGCTTAATAATATACAACTAACCCCCAAATTTTTTATTTGCCTCAGATTTCTGGAAGGGTCTAGTAGAGGGGTAATAAATGGGGGCCCCTTATTATGGGAAGGGAGGTGGATCATGTTAAAATCCCTTTAGTCGTCATTTTATAATCATTTAGTAAACATCTGTTGATTTTTTGATTAGATAGATCTACGTGTAAGAAAAATGTCGACGCGAATTTGTGTTAATAAAGCTGATAAACTGTTATATTTGTAAGTTACCGCGAAGGTACTAAAAAACCCATATCTTCACTAGTAAAAAGGCTTATGAACTGTCTTTGATGTAATTGGGGTCAAGATAAGTCCGGGGCCCAAAAATGTGCTGCAGTTCGTGTTCGAGAACATTGACGGATGGCTAAAAAGGGACGCATAAATGTATGCCATTTGCAGTTCCAATGGTTTGGGGGGAACCTCGTAATCACGTAGATGATTGTTATTTTTGCATGACGAATATCAAAGGAATTACTAGCAAAACTAAGCGTAGCATTCAGTATCCCAATGTTCCGTCTGCAATGCGACCAGTACCCCATGACCATTACCCATTCCCCCAACCCCCTGAGAGTTACACGCTTGATTCGGGAAACAGACTTCGAAGTACTTC
>JAHBCN010004883.1:0-59669 GCA_019359885.1 Listronotus oregonensis | reverse complement strand
CTTACAATCGTAGGCGAAAGCTAGATATTGGAAATAAAATAGTTAGAACTGAGCACTTAACATCTTTACTGCCCCTCTATTTAGATAATTTCGGGGGGATTTTTGTGATTCTACGGGAAATTTATTTATTTTACCCCATTATTGCTAGTTGTCCTGTTGATATATATATATATATATATATATATATATATATATATATATATATATATATATATATATATATATATATATATATATATATATATATATATATATATATAATAAAAAATTTTTGTAATAATATTAAAATGTTTTGCCTTTTTTTTCCCCGTTGCCCCTTTTTATTTGACCCCTAATTTAATATTTTCATACATTTTTAGAAAAATTTATGAAAATATAAAAATTAGAATATTAGAAAAGACTGGGATAAATGATTAAATTAAATTTTCATTTTTATTCTTCCTTTTTTTCCCGTAAATTTTTCCAACTTTTATTATACAAATACTATAATAAATACAATAATTAATAAACATTTAATAAAGAACGCCACGCGGGGAATGGACTTGTTCCCCATAAAAGTGAATATATTTTAAAAATTTACATATTTTCCCACTTTACACATGTTTTAAAAAAAGACAATACAACTTACTGCACAAGACCGGAAAAAAGCTGTTTACACGTTTTTCCCCACTTTTTTCTACATCCGATTGATAAATGGGGAAATTTTAATTTTGATGGGGAAATAAAAAATATATATAAAAGCTATTAAGAATAATCAAAATTGATGGGTTTCCCCTTACGCGTAAATTTTTTTCGTAGATCCAATAATTTTTTTAACCGGAAGTCCCTAAATACAATGGGGTTCTCTTTTTCCTTTGTCGCCAATAGTCCTAATTTGTCTTCTAACCAGTTTTTCAAATTTTTTTGTCCCTTTCACGAACGGATTGAAAAATTGCTAAGAGGCAACAAAAGCTAATTTTTTTAGAATTTTGTATATTTATGTCATAATATTAACTTGAAAAGTGAGTTTCTAAAATTGCTAATATACAATTTTGCATTATGAAATGGTAATACACGAAAAAGAATAGTTCCCTCTTAGAAATTTTTTTAACGCGTGAAAGGAGATCTAAAAATTAAAAAAACTGGTTAAAGACAAAATTAGGACTATTGGCACAAAAGGGGGGGAAAACCCTATTGTATTTCGGCTCGTTTCAGGGGGAATTAAAATTTTGATTACTTAAAGCTTTTATAATATTTTTTTTTCCCTATCAAATATTAATCATTAGAAACCCCTATTATAAAATCAGGATGTAGAAAATAGTGGGGAAAAACCCTGTGTAGAAGCAGCTTTGTTTCCCTCTTTGCAGTAAATACTGTATTTTTATACTCTTTTTAATACATGTGTATAAATGAGAAAATAATAGCTAATTTCAAAGTATATGTTAGGACAAGAATATTATTTTAAAAATTAATATTTTATTTGCTTTTTCTCGCTTAGTTACGAGCCGCCCCTGACGGCATAAAAAAAATACCCCCGGTTTCCTAGCGATGTAAAAAAATCGTTTTTTTTAAAAAAAAAAAATTAATTAGTTGGGTTGTCAGTAATTGTCAAATTTAAAAAAGACGTCGTTTTGGGCATTTTTTATATTATTTTAAGTTTCAGGCGACGTTCGACGATTTTTAACAATTTTATTTTCTTTAAGTCTGTTAGTTAATATTTTCATGCATTTTTTTATAGTTAGTGACCGCCGAATTTACAGTGATTTGCTTCTATCGGCTCATATTTTGTGATAATTCCAACGTTTATCCAATCCCCTTTTTTGGAATAAATACCTTTGTTTTTAACAGGGTGTTTTATTTAAACATTCGAACCTTCGTGGCAGCTACAAGCGGGTAGCTTATAGTGTGCGCGACATTATTTGGCGACCGTGACAGGACTTGTGTCGTGTTGGATAAACTTTGGGTTTTTCGGACTCGATAAAACCTTGGACATTCGTGATGGACCTGCTATAGACTAACTAACGGACAGTTTGGTGCTTTCGTGTGATTCCCAGCGAACTTTTGCCGTTCTTCATTTTGGTACGTTTTTGGCGCTTTAAAACCAAATTTGCAATGTCGAACGAAATCGAAATTAAAAAGAAAAGCAGAAAGGTATTCGTGGCTCGTTTACTCGTGCGGTTAACGAATTTCTCGCGGTGTAAACGTGGAGAAGCCGGATGAGGACACTGTAAAAATAAATTACGAGGTTTTCGTCTAAATATGATGAGTTATCGTTACTTGATACCCCAAGCTATACGAGCTGCTCAGAGATGCAACCGAACCGACCTTGAAAAGGAATTAGTTGCTGGGGACGTGTATTTAAGGAAATTTATTTCTTGCAAGGTAAAATACAACAGGCTTTTTAGTGATGGTCAAACAGTTTCTACGAGACGTCACAAGAATGGAACAGGTAGGCGTAATTTTAAATTACCGCAAATTCAGTTTAAACATTATGACGGAAGCATTAAAGGCTGGCTGTCGTTCTGGGCCCAATTTAAAAAGATCCACGAGGACAGTTCGATTGACAATAATGATAAAATTGAATATTTAATACAGGCCACATTGCCTGGAAGCCGAGCACGACAGCTAGTTGAAAGCTATCCCGCTATGGATGATAACTATGATAAAATTATTGATAGCATGCAGAGTAGGTTTGGCAGGAAGATCTCCAAATTGAGGTTTACGAAAAGAGAGCTTCTAAAAATTACTTAAGCAACACTGCATGTAAACAAATCATAGATATTGCAACGTTATATGATAAGATAGAGACTCAGCTGCGAGCACTTGAGACTTTAGGCATTACCTCGGACAAGTGTTCTGCAATGCTTTTTCCTTTGATCGAGTCTTGTTTACCACATGTTTTTGCTTAGGGTTTGGCAACGCTCCACCAATTTTCACGCTGTTCCCGAAATCCCTGAGTCCGAAGAGGATGATCCTCCACAGAATTTACCGTCGCCGCTGGAACTTAGGCTAAAAAATTTAATGCTTTTCTTAAAAAATGAGGTGGAAAATGAGCAGAGAATTTCTCTAGCGGTCGAGGGTTTTGGTTTATCAGAAAATCGTTCATCTGCTAAAACAGGATCAAGTGAGAGTAACAGTAAAAAAAATATTCTCAAAGGAAAACGTTTGAGGGCACCACAGCCATGGAGCTGGTTAATTTGAAAAGTACTACTTTTGCTTATTTTGTAAAGGTTCCCATGGAAGTGAGTCATGTTTTAAGGCACAGCGCATGTCACTGCTGCAAAGGCGAGAGGCACTATCTGGAAAAAGGGCTTGCTTTAGATGTTTAAAGTTGGGTCACACTGCAAAAAAGTGCCGAGGGCGTTTAAGGTGCGTTGTTTGTAGTCGTTCACATGTGGTTCTTATGTGCCCGGAGTTACCCACCAACCAAGGAGCAGTAAAACAAACAGTTCAGACTGAAGACCAACAACATGATGGCAGTAAACCAGTTGTATCTTCAGATCAAACTCAGACTTTAGCGAATCAGAGTGTAGGTACACATGTATTTTTACAGACTCTTAAGGTGACATTAACAGGGACCAAGGGAACGAAGATTGTACGAGCTCTGATTGACACCGGGTCTCAAAGGTCCTATGTACTAAGAGAAACAGCAGCGATACTTGGTTTTCCAGCAAAAGGTCATGAAAAACTTATCCATTGTTTGTTTGGTGGTACCCAGCAACCGAGTACTCATAATTGTTACCAAATCACCATGTCTAATGGAACGTTTTCTTATACATTTGATGCTTTGGACCAGGCGAAAATTTGTGGAGATGTGGTTCCAGTATTTTACGGCCCTTGGATTAAACAGTTGGCAAACTTAGGTATACAGACGTCAGATTTGGGCGAGTCCGGACCTATTGAGCTTTTACTTGGTGCTGATATTATTGGAAATTTGTTTCCGGGGCACGTCATGAATTACCCTGTGGCTTAGTGGCAATGGAGACGCACGTTGGGTGGACCCTCATAGGAAAAGCGCCAGGAAATATTGGGCGTTCCGATGTTGTTGCGACCACGTTAAACCTTTTTGTAAATAACGCCTCCATCAGTAATTTATGGGACCTAGAAACCATCGGCATTAAGGAGCCCTTAGATAAGCACACTAAAGAAGAAATGGCTGCTGCTGCCAAATATCTTTTCTTGCAAACAGTCCGTGTCGATGGTGATGGGCGCTACGAGGTTCGTTTGCCATGGGTGGAAGGACACCCCCTCTTAATACAAATTTTAAACTGGCACAGAAGAGACTGGATTCCGTTATTCGAAAATTAAAAACCGAGAATCTTTTGAAAGTTATGGGCAGATTTTTTCTGAGTGGAAAGATGAAGAAATCATTGAGCGAGTACATAATGGAGAAGGACTGCATCATTATTTGCCCCATCGACCAGTCGTCAAAGAAAGCAGCGCCACGACTAAAATCCGACCTGTTTTTGACGCGTCTGCGCATGAGGCGGTAAACCATCTATTAATAATTGCTTGGAGAAGGGACCTAATCTGATAGAACTTATACCTTCTATGTTATTGAAGTTTAGGCAAAATAAAATTGGAGTGATATCGGATATTAAAAAGGCCTTCTTACAAATTAGCATCAATGAACAAGACCGCGATTTTCTCAGATTTTTGTGGATAGATCCCCAAGGTCAACAAGAAATTCTACGTCATAGACGCGTGGTTTTTGGACTTAATAGCAGCCCTTTCTGCTAGGCGCAACTTTAGAGTACCACCTGGATCAGTCCATTGTTAAGTGTAAAGCCGAAATGGAAACTGGATGTACAACTTATTCCTGGCTACTCTGGAAAGGTTGAAGAAAAGCTTTTATGTAGACAATTGTGTAACCAGTTTGCCTGACGATGAATCAGTGACTATTTTTATTAGAGAAGCTACAACCATTATGAGTGAAGGAAAATTTGACCTCAGAGGGTGGGAGCGTACCCAGAGTGGCGGTTTCATAGCAACTGAAACAGAAAACCGCCTAGAAGACCCCTGTTTGGTTTTAGGTTTAAACTGGTACCCTCAAAAGGACGTTTTAGCGGTCAGTGCTAGATTTTTAAATCATGATCTTAACATAGAAAATATTCCTGTAACCAAACGTCTGATTCTTAGCCTGACACAAAAAGTGTTTGACCCTATCGGCTATACGTGTCCCGCGGTATTAGCACCCAAGCTCATGTTACAAAATTTATGGAAAGAACAATTGACATGGGACCAACCAGTAGACGACGCCACCGCTGAGACTTTTAAGGCATGGATAAAAGACTTACCTAACTTGTCCAGGATCAAAATACCCCGTTGGATTAGGGCCAGCAGTGCTAATGCAAGACACCTGAGCTTACATACATTCTGTGACGCAAGCAAAGACGCTTACGCCTGTGTTGTATTTTTACGAGTGACTCAAAGTGAAAATGTCTCAGTTTTCTTGCTGGCAGCTAAAACTAGAGTTGCCCCTCTGAAAAAGTCAAACTCTAAAATGACTATTCCCCGATTAGAACTACTAGCAGCGACAATAGGTGCTCGATTATATGCCCATATACGAGAAAATCTGGACGAAGTTGTGGATTGCTATTTTTGGAGCGACTCCTCCACGGTAATCTCTTGGATCAAGAGAGATGAGGAATGGGGAGTTTTTGTTTGGAATCGGATAACTGAGATCCGTAAGTTAACCCCTGCTGACAAATGGAACCATTTACCAGGAGCGCTTAACCCAGCTGACTTACCTTCCAGAGGTTGCTCCCCGAAGCATTTAGTCGAATCGAGATGGTGGAAGGGGCCTAAATGGCTTTATGGCCCAATTGATTCTTGGCCTGCCACTACAACTATCATTTTCAATGAAGATGAAATTTGTGCGGAACGTAGAAAAAAACTTGTCACCACGTTGACTGTCTCTGAAAATTCAATTAACTGGCGACTGGACTATTTTTCAAATTATGATAAAACTGTTAGGATGATTGCCTGGATTCTTCGTTTTATTCACAATTGTAAACACCCTTCCAATATGCAAAAATCTGAATTAACGGCGGAAGAGCATAATAAAGCTGAAATGTTGATCTTCAAGCAGATCCAGCAAACAAGTTTTTCCATTGATGATTCCAGAATTCGAAGTCTTCACCCCTTTTTGGACGAGAATGGAATTATCCGTCTAAAATCTAGAGTCTCGAATCGAGAAGATACGGATAACTACCGGTTTCCAATTTTATTGCCACCAGAACACCCGACTGTAAAGATTTTGATAATGGACGTACATGTTAAATCCTGTCATGTCGGAACACAAGGACTCCTCAGCTTACTAATGGAGAAGTTTTGGATTTTAGGAGGCCGGAGAGCGGTAAGATCAGTGATTTTTAAATGCATCGTATGTAAACGTCACACCGCTAAATCTTTGACAGTTGAGCCACCTCCATTACCGATGGATAGAGTACGCGATGCTGCTGTTTTCGAAGTAACAGGAGTGGATTTTGCGGGACCCCTGTATTTAAAGGATGGTACCAAAGCCTGGATATGTCTTTTTACCTGTGCTATTTTTCGTGCTGTACATCTGGAATTGACGACTTCTTTATCAACCGTAGCCTTTATGCAAGCTTTACGTCGATTTGTTTCCCGACGAGGAAGGCCTAAGACAATATACAGCGATAATGGCACCAATTTTGTCGGGACTGAAAATGCTCTTGCTCTTTTAGATTGGGACTCCATCACGAGAAAAGGCGATTCAGCGCATTTGTTGGAAATTCAACCCTCCTACTGCAGCTTGGTGGGGAGGTTTCTGGGAACGGTTAATTGGAGTACTAAAGAAGTTACTCAGAAGAGTATTGGGGCGTGCTTGTCTGGACTATGAAAGTTTATTGACTCTTTTGTGCGATTGCGAGGCTATTGTAAACGCAAGGCCTTTAACTTATTTATCGGAGGACCCTAATGAACTAGTTGCGCTTACCCCATCGATGTTCCTTCGCGATCACGTCGAATATGGTTTACCGGACTGTGACGCTGTAGACAATACCTCGTTAAACCGAAAAGTGCGGAAAATACAGTCTTTGCGCGAAAATCTACGCGTTCGATTCCGTGCGGAGTACCTTGGACAGCTAAAACTCGTGAGTGATAAGACGCCAAATCGCCGCGTATCCGTTGGGGATCTAGTGCTCGTCGGAAGTGACAATACCAAACGTCTTGAGTGGCCAATTGGTCGAATCATGGAGGTGCTGCCTGGCAAGGATGGTCAAATCCGACTGGTCAAAGTACGAACGTCAAAGGGGCTGATGTTGAGGCCCATTCAGCGATTGTTTCCACTTGAGTGTTGTAGTGTTCCCGAATTTAAGACTATGACAAAGGACCATCAGCGCAGTTCCCAGGATGAAGAGACCTGTCCTCGGACCTGTCCCACCCGGAACTATCTACAAGATCCTAAAAACGATGCCTCTACTGAACCACTTGAGACTTCAAATAGTGTCAGTGAGGAAGATGAAATTCCAGTATTAAAAATGACCAAATCTGGTTGCGCTATAAAAATGCCACGACGTTTTTTGTAAAAACCTATTCTATATTATATTTGTAATCGATGTATTTAATAATAGGTTTAGAAAAGAACTTTGGTTCTGTTTAAAAGTTAGTTTTAGAAAAAATGTTCTTATTTTGTGAGAAATGTTTAATGTCATGAAACATTTCTCAGGTGGGAGGATGTTAGGACAAGAATATTATTTTTAAAATTAATATTTTATTTGCTTTTTCTCGCTTAGTTACGAGCCGCCCCTGACGGCATAAAAAAATACTCCCGTTTCCTAGCGATGTAAAAAAATCGTTTTGTTAAAAAAAAAATTAATTAGTTGGGTTGTCAGTAATTGTCAAATTTAAAAAAGACGTCGTCTTGCATTTTTTATATTATTTTAAGTTTCAGGCGACGTTCGACGATTTTTAACAATTTTATTTTCTTTAAGTCTGTTAGTTAATATTTTCATGCATTGTTTATAGTTAGTGACCGCCGAATTTACAGTGATTTGCTTCTATCGGCTCATATTTTGTGATAATTCCAACGTTTATCCAATCACTTTTTGGAATAAATACCTTTGTTTTTAACAGGGTGTTTTATTTAAACATTCGAACCTTCGTGGCAGCTACAAGCGGGTAGCTTATAGTGTGCGCGACAGTATATTCACTTTGATGGCGAACAAGTCCATTCCCGCGTGGCGTTCTTTATTAAATTTTTATTAATTATTAGTATTTATTATAGTATTTGTATAATAAAAGTTGGAAAAATTTACGTGAAAAATAGGTAAGAATAAAAATGAAAAATTTAATTTAATCATTTATCCCAGTCTTTTCTAATATTCTAATTTTTATATTTTCATAAATTTTTCATAAAAATGTATGAAAATATTAAATTATGGGATCAAATAAAAAGGGTCAACGGGAAATAAAAGGCAAAACATTTTAATATTATTACAAATTTTATTATATATATATATATATATATATATATATATATATATATATATATATATATATATATATATATATATATATATATATATATATATATATATATAATATATATATATATATATATATATAAAAATTATATCATATAAAACAATGAATTATTGATTATTTTCTTTCTTCTTAGTTTCGATGATCGGCAACAGAGGGCGACATCAGTTACGAGGAAGCAGCTGGAATTTAGGCAACCAACGCAGCGCACAAGGTAGGGAACCAACAAGGTGTTTCGGGGCGTTGAACCGATCAGCTGTTCTGTTGAGGTAGGTCACATAGTCCAGTGGAGTACGGCAGCAGAATTAAATCACTAAGGGAAAAGAAAATAATATTAGAAAAATTATAAAAAAATATATATATGTAGTTGATAATTGCTAGGGAAAAGAAAATAATATTAGAAAAATTATAAAAAAAATATATACATATGTAGTAGGTAGGTAGGTAGGTAGGTAGGTAGGTAGGTAGGTATATAGCTGCATAAGTGGTAACGGCTTTCCTGAAAATAGAAAAATGTATTAATATATTTTTATAATAACATAACATTACTCGAAAATAATACTCATAACCACCAAATCATGCGCAAACAAATGATATATATAATAAACACATTTATGTACGAATTTCTATATGTAGCTCGATACGTAGTCAAGTATAAAAATACGAAGTTTAGGTAGACATATCGGAGCGTGGGAAAAATAAGGTAATGTGTAAAAATTAAAACAGTACCTGATTATATGAACTTGTAATTATATTAAAATTTGAAATTTCCACTGAAACCATACGACCTAAAAAAAAATAAAATAAATTAGTTTAAATATAAATTACTCATTAAATTTTATACGGATATTACCTAACGTACAGTTTCAGAGACATCAGAAGAGAGGCATTTTAAAATTTACAACAAACTAAAAATATATTTATATTGAAAATGATAAATGTTGAGCCATGTAATTTTGTAGAGGAGTAAAAGACCAGATAAATATCCATAGGATCTAAAAAAAAATAAAATAAATTAGTTTAAATATAAATTACTCATTAAATTTTTAACGTACAGACAGCAGTTGTTTCAGAGGAAGGAGACATTTTCAATTTTCAAATTTCAGTTTCGGAGGAGACATCAGTTGTTTCAGAGGAAGGAGACATATTCAATTTTCAAATTTCAAACAAATTTACAAAGTTTCGGAGACAGCAATTGTTTCAGAGGAAGGAGACATTTTCAATTTTCAAATTTCAAACAAATATACATTTACAACAAACTAAAAAATATATCCATAAAAATTTGCAGACATACTGGAAGGTCGATTGGAGAATTCTAAAAAAAAATAAAATAATTACTTTACTGTAAAAAAATTAAAATATGTTAATTTTACTTTTTAGGTTCTATTCTTCCCGCCTCGTCCTTCGACGACGATATTCGTACAGGTTCCTTCCCATGGAGAGGAGACGGTCAGGATGGAGGCGTAGGCGTCTCCTCACTGGAGAGGCCCTTTGGGGGACCACTTGCGGTTCTTCGCCCACGGACGATTGTGGCGATATTGTTATGGTGGTGGCCGTGGATACGGATGGTGAAACGGCTGCTGCCACAATTTCAGGCACGGGCGGAGCCTGCACGGATACGGCCTGCAACGGGAAGCTTTGTCGGGGAGATGGAATATCCACTGCTGGTACTTCGTCGTATATCGAGGTGATTATGGATGAAATATTTGCATTGGGTGAAGAAAAATTATTATTTTGAATATGATTAACATTATCTGTGTTATTTATTGCCGAAGAATGGGCGACAGGATTTGAAAATTCTAAATTATTTAAATCTGAAAAATTGCAAGAAGAAGAGGAAGGAGACTTATTTAAGACATTCATTAATTCATTATTTTTAATTGTAACATTATTTGCAGATTGGTCTTCGGCCAGGATGGCATCGCAGAACTGCCGTAGAGAGTATGCAGAAGAAGTGGAAGGGGAGGCGGAAGCTGAAGCCGAAGCAGAAGCCGAAGCAGAAGCAGAAGCAGAAACAGCCGCAGCAATTTGATCTTCGTTGGGTAAAGTAAGTTGACGATTAGAGAATATAACAGGGGATGAAGTAAGCTGACGTCTACAGGGTATAACAGGGGATAAAGGACACTTAGCAATGTACTCATTCCTGTTTACAATTTCAGATACACTGCCACTGCCACTGCTACTGCTACTGCTATGGGAGGAGGGCCGCAGATCATCTAGTTGGCCACGTTCCACCGGACACTCCGGTCTGACAGGAGAGAAAGTAAGTTGACGTCTACAGGGTATAACAGGGGATAAACGACCCTTAGCGATGTACTCATTCCTGTTTACAATTTCAGATACACTGTCACTATCATCAGCAGGATCAGCGGTGATGGTGCTGCTGCCACTTGAAGAATGTGGTGAAGGGATCTGCGGAGAAGACCTTCCATAAACGGTGGTGGTCGTACTGCTGCTGCTGCTGTCGCCGCCATCTTCCGCCGCTTCTTCCACTGCAGGCAGTGGAATTTTCTATTGCGGTGACAGGATGGGTATCCTGTTACATCTCCGAATATTTGTCTGCAAAGTTGGTGCCACGTGCTAGGATCTGCGTTCACCACTGCTTCACAAAGTGATTTCCAGTTTTTGATAACTTTGTCTATATATTAGGTAGTGAGTGGGGTGTCTCAACACCACTTGCTCTAGGCTCGTGCAATTAGCCACACACACTAAAAAAAATTATTATAAAAAATCGATAAAATTTAATGACTTATTAGAAATAATACCTCTCACGTTTTGCCAATAATCCATGTCAATGCAATGACTGAATAAGGATAAAGTTAAAATCTCAAAATGCTAAATGATGATCTGAAAAAAAAACATTTATTTAGGAGGTTGCAAATTTTATTATATTTTCCCCGTTCATTATTACCTGTGTCGCCGTCGCCGCCACTGCCTACGATTATAGAAAGGCAGGGAACATTTTATTTTTATGTAAATACGTTAATATGCATGCTAGGTAGGTTATAAAAATAATAAGAATTTGTATTTAATTTTTCGTTTCATATTTTTTTTTAGTTTTAATAGAATTATTATTTTTTTTTCAAGTAGAAATAGTTAGTTATTTAGTTTGTTTTTTCGTTCGTTAGTTAGTTAGTGAGTTAGTTTAAATTTATTTATTTTTTTTAGAAATTTAATTTTTGTTTTACAATTTTTTTAAATAGTTAGTTTGTTAGTTAGTTAGATAGTTAGTTAGGTTGTTTGTTTGTTTGTTACTTTGTTTAGTTAGAAAAGTAGTTATTTAACCTAATATCATAGCTTAGGTTTTTCCAATAATAATAATAATAATAATAATAATAATAATAAATTAAAAAATAAAAAAATTAAAAATCGACCGTGCAGGCGTTTTACGGAGGAACATTCAGTAGGTTAACATCATCTATGAAAGGATCGAAAATTCTTTTAGCTGTACGGGTAAAATCTTCCGTAGCGTTGATAATTTCTAAACGCGTTAATAGAGCCTCATCTATATTTTGTGGTTCGTGATTTGCAATCATTATAATAGGACCTCTAAATTCAAAAGTTATAGGAGGTCTACCCTTTTTGTCCACAGTTACGGTGGCACCTTCTAAAAGCCGTTTTAAAATACCATGGCTATAATGAAAAAAACTAATTTCTTCAAATATCATTATTTTATGAAAAGTTGGATCAAAATTATTAAAAGCAAATCGATCTTGAGATGGTCAAAAAATTACTCTTTCCCATTGGGCAAAGTGAGCGCCCAAAAGGTGATTTTTAATAAATGTACTTTTTCCCATAAAAGGATCGCCCCATAAATAAAGTTGTTTTAAACGGGCAGGTAGTGGGTAAGAAATTATACTAAAAACCACTTTTGCACGTCAAATGCCCATTGGCAATTATACGTTTGAAGGGGAATTTCAAATGGTGGTAGTTCTTTTAAAAATATTTTTTTCTTAAAATCATTAAAAAAATTTTCTAAATATACGCCATATTTTGGATAAAGTTCAAAAATTAGTTTATCAGTTAAATTAAAAAATTGATGTGTTTTGCAATAATCAGTTAAACGAAATAGGGGACTGAGATGTGAAATTGGAATATTAAAAGAAAGTAATTCTGTGTCCTCTTTTGAAATATATAATAAAGTTGCTTTAGCATTTCTAACTGATTGTATATCGTTATTGTTAATATATTTTAAGTTATGATATTGTCTTAATTCATTTAAATAACAAGGTTTATTAAATTTGACATAACAGTGTATATGAGCGTAAAATTCAGCCTCCACTCCGAAAGGTTCTACGGCTATGAGATACTGCTCTATATACTGTCTGTCGTTCGCGCGGGCGGCGTTACGGTCTATTACAATATTTTGGAAATCTGGTAAAACTAAAAGATTTTGAGGAACATCATCTGGATATTCCCCTTTAAACGGAAAATGACTTAAAAATTTTTTATATGTTTCCCTGATATTAGGATCACCAAAAAAATCTAGATGAGTAAAAGGAATGGTTATGAAAAATTCTGTGCTGCTCCTCCGTACAGCGCCGGCACGATTATTTGGAGGCCTTCCTCTTCCCCTAGCCGCAGCAGGGGCAACGTGTTGTTGGTTGCCGGGAGGGACAGGAACACCGACAGCAGCAGGCACAGGAATAACCCCAGGTGCAGGGACATTATTTACGACATTGCCTCTTCCTGGTGGCCTTCCTCGACCCCTTCTGACCGGTGGATTATTTGGCGCAGGGGGGGGAGGAATATTATTATTATTATTATTTTGTGGTGGTGGCGGCGGCGGAAGATGATTATTATTAGGAAACATTTTTTTTAGAATAGAAAAATTTACTACAAATTATTATTTATTTTATATTTGAATTTGGAAAAAATAAAAAAGAGAATTAATTTTAGAAAAAATTTTAGATAAATCAATTTTAATTTCTAACTTCGCCGTTTAGATCTTCATAACGGTTATGTATTGAACACTTACTAAAATATCGCGACCGCGTAACCTCACTACCGTTCCAATAATCGTACAAGTTCTTGATGGTGAATCGATGACCATCCATGGGCAAGGGTCCTTTAATGATCACTAAAATATCATAAGCCAAATTGTGATCTCTTAACCCATTTAAATAAAAAAATGATAAAATTTGCACTCTCTCCCGATAAGTGAATGAAGAGGAACAGACAGCTTCTTTAATATAAGGTGGCCATATATTATAAGGTCCTACTATATCCTGTAATGTCCAAATTTTATCGTCTAAAAGAGAAAATATTACACATGAACCTATCAGTTTTATAATAATTTTTTGATACGCACCGATACAAGTCTACCCTTATTTTTTTCATTATTTTTCAATTAATTTTTGTATCTACGTATCGCTATATAGACTTTGTATGTGGACATTTACAACAACAACTAATTTTTCTTACCAAAATGGGGATTTATATCGTTTATATAGAGGTTAAAATTAACCGCCATAATTTTTGTTATCTGTGAAAAAAAATTTTTATAACAATTTACTATAAATTTATACAAACTCTGAAAGCAAATAAAGCATTATAGATATTAAGAGTGGTGCCAGCACTCTTAATATCTATTGCAGTACTCTGAAACAGTTAAAACAGTTGCCAAAATTTAAAATCATGTCTCTTTGCACGACAATTATTCATTACTGCTACAAATTCCTACTTTTATAAACTAACAAAGCCCTACACCACCGAAATTCACCTAACTAACTAAATAATTAATTAATAAGTCATAAATCACTTTATTACTTTCAACTATGCTAAAATATCTAACGTCTGCTTTTTTTTCTTATCAATTTTTTTACCTCTCCAATTTCAAATATAACATGGAAAAACAATTAAAATACTTTACTTTTCATTATATTATAAAATATCAGTAAAACCTTATATTTTTTCAGTAATTTCACACCTAAATTCCTAGCCATAACTTATAAAATAAGACTTACCCCTTTGGAAAAGCACAATCAAATGGGTTTTACCCGTTCTGAAAAAACGTATAAATAGGTAAAATTTCCCGCGCATATTTCTTCTTATTAATTAAATGTCAATCAATAAATAAAATGTGGCACAAGACAACATAGGCATTTTTTATTCAATACCTTTATAGGCGATTTTTGTTCAATACCTTTACTACCTTTCCAGTGCTTTCCTTACCCGAGTTGATTATTCCTTCTTCAGAATGTAACAAAAAAAAAATTGGAAAATATGAAGAAGATTACTCCTTCTTCAGAACGTTTAAAAAAAAAATTCCTTCTTCATATTTTCGTATAGCGTTACGGTACTATATAGGTGACGCTACGGAAACTCAAATGGGGCGCACGGCCGCCCCCTAGGAAGAAGGGGGCGGCCAAAAACGAGAACCGGCTAAACAAGCTGAATCTATATATATTAAATATATATATATCTAGAAACGCGCGGGAGCCCAAATCAATTATTTTTTAAAAAAGTTTCACTTTAGAAGAGAGTTAGTTTCAAATATCCTTCATAATACAAAAATTATTAAACAATTCTTAAAATCTTATAAATTAATTAGGTATACTTTTTAAAATTTACCGTAGTATCTCTAACAAATTACGAAATAAAATCAGAAAGGCAAAAATTAACTTTTTTTTAAAAAATTTTTAAGTTTTCTTGACCTAAATGAAAAATGTTAGAATTTTTTTCTAAAAATAGTAATTGGAAAGGGGGCATGAGTTTAAGTTAAGTTAAAAGATATATTCAAGGAAATAGTCAGTCTCTGCTTAATAATTTTAAGTTACTTAACCCAAAATGCTTTGTTTAAATTGAAAAAAATAATAAATTAAAAAAAAAATTACTTATTTAAAAAATTAAAGTATTATCCTAGAATTTTTAGTGTTTTTATTACTTGCCCATATAAAAATTAGCAAACAATTCAAGAAAATTATAATTTTTTAACAGCAAGTGACTTGTGAGAACAAAAAATAATAATAAATAGTGTCTAAGTTATCCAAAATCAAAACATTTTTCTAAAATTGTTTACTTTTAATGATGGTTAGTTAGGAATCAATTCTAAAAACCTAATAAATGAATAAAGGATACTAAATTAATCTTTTTATCTAAAAAAATTGATTAAAATACTTATAATTTTATTAAAAAGAATCTAATTTTTGCTTTTCCGATAATATTTATTAAGAAAATAAAACAAATTGTTTAAAACAAAAAGAAATGCAAAAATTACATGATTAAAACCTTTTTTTCCCCTTTTGTACAAAAATTTTTGGTTAAAATCAAATTATTTTTTATTTTTCGTCTTATTAAAAATATTTATATACCTTTTTATCTAGACAAGTTACTAAAACTGACCACAACTAACCACAATAGGCAAATAATCCACTAAAATTATTATTTTATATTCAAATCTATTTCGTGGGAACAAAAAACAATAAGTGATAGACTTTAGGTTAGCCCAAATCAATTATTTTTTAAAAAAGTTTCACTTTAAAAGAGAGTTAGTTTTAAATATCCTTCATAGTACAAAAATTATTAAACAATTCTTAAAATCTTATAAATTAATTAGGTATACTTTTTAAAATTTACCGTAGTATCTCTAACAAATTACGAAATAAGATCAGAAAGGCAAAAATTAACTTTTTTTTAATAAATTTTTAAGTTTTCTTGACCTAAATGAAAAATGTTAGAATTTTTTTCTAAAAATAGTAATTGGAAAGGGTGCATGAGAAGTTAAAAGATATATTCAAGGAAATAGTCAGTCTCTGCTTAATAATTATAAGTTACTTAACCCAAAATGCTTTGTTTAAATTGAAAAAAATAATAAATTAAAAAAAAAATTTTTGGTTAAAATCAAATTATTTTTTATTTTTCGTCTTATTAAAAATATTTATATACCTTTTTATCTAGACAAGTTACTACAACTGACCACAACTAACCACAATAGGCAAATAATCCACTAAAATAATTATTTTATATTCAAATCTATTTCGTGGGAACAAAAAACAATAAGAGATAGACTTTAGGTTAGCCCAAATCAATTATTTTTTAATAAAGTTTCACTTTAGAAGAGAGTTAGTTTCAAATATCCTTCATAATACAAAAATTATTAAACAATTCTTAAAATCTTAAAATCAAAGTTCTCTATAACATCTAAAGCACAAAAAGTTATTACCGAAACCAATACGTTTAAAAGGGGCGTATTTCAGGGTGACTCACTCAGTCCTTTGCTATTTTGTATTTCGCTGCTTCCCGTGTCCGTGTCTCTTCGAAAGACACGCGGATATTGCTGTGGACCACCTGGAAGACGTGAGCATAAGGTAACCCATCTGTTTTATATGGATGACCTAAAACTGTACGCAACTAGCGAGCGAGACCTACAACAGTCTCTTAAAGTGGTTCACGAATACACCAGAGATGTTGGAATGGAGTTCGGCCTCGACAAGTGTGCAAAACTTAAGCTAAATAAAGGCCGGTTCGGAAACGATTTAGAAGCTGACCAGCTTGCCGATTGCGCGCTACTTCGCCCTCTACAAAACAACGAGAATTATCGATATTTAGGAATTAATCAAAACCGGACTCAAGATGTTAGAGTTGTGAAGACCGAGCTTAGAGGCAATTACAGGCGACGTTTACGGAGAATTTGGGAATCCGAATTATCCGGAATAAATAAGGTCCTTGCTACCAACATGCTAGCAGTGCCTGTATTGCTTTACTCTTTTGGAGTGGTTAAGTGGACGCGAGAGGAACTGCGCGAGCTGGACGTCAGCACACTAAAAATGATGCATCTTCACCGTAGCATCCACCCGCGCTCATCAACATCCCGTATTTACCTCCCACGCCACCAGGGAGGTCGTGGCCTTTTAAGCTTAGAATGTATGCACGATCGACTGGTTTTGAGTCTTGCTTGTCAAGTTGCCAATAGTACTGATCCGCTGAAGCAACTAGTAAGAGCACACGAAACAGCTAATGTTGGAGCGTTTCTATTTAAGGCAGCGGAGCGAGCAGCGGAAAAATTCGGTCTCAGATTTGCAATAGATCCAAACGACGACCAGTCACTTGTAAGGCTTGAGTCTAAAGCCGTAAGAACTGCAGTTAAAAGAGCAGAACAGCAGATGCTTTTAGAAGATCACATTAATAGGCCGCAACACGGAGTATTTTACCGAAACATAGAAAGACTCAATCTATCTCGAAACCTCACGTTTGGGTTTTTGAAATCTGCTGAGCTCAAGTCTGAGACCGAGGGTTTCCTACTAGCATGCCAGGATGGGGTGATAAACACGTTGGTATACCGAAGCCAGTTTTCTAACATTCCTGATACTGCTTGTCGAGCTTGTCGACAGCAACCCGAAACACTAATGCACTTATTGTCAGCCTGTCCAGTGCATGCTGTAAGTGGTTACATCCACCGACATAACGATGCGGTTCGGGTACTGTATTATCATCTCTATACATTATTACGGCATTGACGAAACAGCAATTTTGCCATTTGCTCCCCGCGATATCGAGGCAGCAGTGGAAAATGACAACTGTCGCATATATTGGAATTATGCATTCACAACTACGCATCAAATTCGCGCCAATAAACCTGATATCGTTCTCCTTGATAAAAGGAATAACTCTATGTATGTGATTGAGTTCTCCGCCCCAGCGGAAACTAACATCGATATAAAGGAACGGGAGAAACGAGCCAAATATCAGGATCTACTTGGCGAACTTCGGAGGCTCTATCCGGAGTATAACGTGCGATTGGTTGTCCTGATTGTCGGCGTTTTGGGGGGCATAAAGGAAAATGTGTTGGGGGAGCTGAAGTGTATTCCCGCATGTCAACATTCACCCGAACAACTGGTGATGAAAATGCAGAAATCTGTTGTCCTTGGGTCCCTTCGTTTACTGAGGCAAATGAATTTGGCCGAAGATCACTGACCGAGCGGACGCGAGGAGTGGTCTTCGATACGGATGGCCTTCCGCATGACGCCCTATGGGGTCGGAGCCATAGGATACGTCATGTCGGATCTTTCTAAATAATAATAATAATAATAAATGGTTATTTTATTCCAAAAAAAAATATAAAACATAAAGCCTCAAAATATCGCACAAGCGGACAATGCACTTCGAGACAGACTTTCAGAACATACAGATATATTGGCACTTAACAACGCTGTTTATGAGGCTGCGAAACAACTTATTCCTAACGACCGCGCAGACAGCTTTCACCAAACTCTTCAAAAGACCGAACGCCGAATACAGCAAATAGCCAAGAAAATAGATTTGACGCGGCAAGAAGCATCACGTATACAAAGTGTATTAGAATATTAATCATCAACAGACCTTTCACTGGAAAAATCAGGAAAATAGCTGTAAAGCTACGCCAAAAACACCATACACTTAACAGACGTGTGCTTCTCATCATCAAGCAGCGTTGCCTAGACCGCATACGATCCTTGGGTGTTATAAACAACAGCTTAAAGAAAAAGGCTAGAGGGATAAGAGACACAAATAAATTCGTAACTAGGCCTTCTAGCTTTCTCGCAGACTCAACACTAACAATTGAAAATCCGCCATCAGCAAATGTCGTGGAACAGTTCTGGAAGGATGTTTACGAAGTCTCAAAGTCATTACAACGAGACACTCCAGCATTGACTAACTTTAGAGCTTATTGTGTGGACAAGCAGCTTGACCAGCATGAGAGTGCGCCAATCACGCCGGAGGAGGTGAAAAGTGCCCTAGATGGTGTAAGAAACTATTCTGCACCTGGTCCGGATGGTATCAACAACTACTGGTGGAAGAAATTTCCAAGTACACATCCACATTTAGCCAGAATCTTTGATTCTTGGCTCAACGGGGACACGCCAATTCCTGAGTGGTTTCTTGAAGGCCGAACCATATTGATACCAAAAAAGGGGGATTTAAAACTACCCAAAAATTATAGACCGATCACTTGCCTCAATACTTGCTACAAGGCTTTCACCAGAATTTTATATTCTAGAACATTGAGTGCAGTTGATCCCATACTCTCTGATGTAGGGGAGCAGCGAGGAGGGAAAAGAGGAATCAATGGTTGCAAAGAAAATCTCCTAATCGATAGATGCATTACACAAGACTCAATCCAATACAAACGCAACCTGAATATGGCATGGATTGACTACAAAAAAGCGTTTGACACAACATCTCACGAATTACTGATGCATCTGCTTAAAGATCTTAAGGTTCCTCTTAACCTAATTCGATGCATTGAGCGACTGATGTCACTTTGGAAATCAAAGTTCTCTATAACATCTGGAGCACAAAAAATTATTACCGAACCCATAACGTTTAAAAGGGGCGTATTTCAGGGTGACTCACTCAGTCCTTTGCTATTCTGTATTTCGCTGCTTCCCGTATCCGTGTCTCTTCGAAAGACACGCGGATATTGCTGTGGACCACCTGGAAGACGTGAGCATAAGGTAACCCATCTGTTTTATATGGATGACCTAAAACTGTACGCAACTAGCGAACGAGACCTACAACAGTCTCTTAAAGTGGTTCACGAATACACCAGAGATGTTGGAATGGAGTTCGGCCTCGACAAGTGTGCAAAACTTAAACTAAATAAGGGCCGGTTCGGAAACGATTTAGAGGCTGACCAGCTTGCCGATAGCACGCTATTCCGCCCTCTACAAAACAACGAGAATTATCGATATTTAGGAATCGACCAAAACCGGACTCAAGATGTTAGAGCTGTGAATACCGAGCTTAGAAGCAATTACAGGCGACGTTTACGGAGAATTTGGGAATCCGAATTATCTGGAATAAATAAGGTCCTTGCTACCAACATGCTAGCAGTGCCTGTATTGCTTTACTCTTTTGGAGTGGTTAAGTGGACGCGAGAGGAGCTGCGCGAGCTGGACATCAGCACACGAAAAATGATGCATCTTCACCGTAGCATCCACCCGCGCTCATCAACATCCCGTATTTACCTCCCGCGCCACCAGGGAGGTCGTGGCCTTTAAGCTTGGAGTGTATGCACGATCGGCTGGTTTTGAGTCTTGCTTGTCAAGTTGCCAATAGTACTGATCCACTGATGCAACTAGTAAGAGCACACGAAATGGCTAATGTTGGAGCATTTCTATTTAAGGCAGCGGAGCGAGCAGCGGATAAATTCGGTCTCAGATTTGCATTAGATCCAAACGACGACCAGTCACTTGTAAGACTTGAGTCTAAAGCCGTAAAAACTGCAGTTAAAAGAGCAGAACAGCAGATGCTCTTAGAAGATCACATTAATAAGCCGCAACATGGAGTATTTTACCGAAACATAGAAAGACTCAATCTATCTCGAAACCTCACGTTTGGGTTTTTAAAATCTGCTGAGCTCAAGTCTGAGACCGAGGGTTTCCTACTAGCATGCCGGGATGGGGTGATAAACACATTGGTATATCGAAGCCAGTTTTCTAACATTCCTGATACTGCTTGTCGAGCTTGTCGACAGCAGCCCGAAACACTAATGCACCTATTGTCAGCTTGTCCAGTGCATGCTGTAAGTGGTTACATCCACCGACATAACGATGCGCTTCGGGTACTTTATTATCACCTCAGACATTACTACGGCATCGACGAAACGGCAATTTTGCCATTTGCTCCCGGCGATATCGAGGCAGTAGTGGAAAATGACAACTGTCGCATATATTGGAATTATGCATTCCCAACTACGCACCAAATTCGCGCCAATAAACCTGATATCGTTCTCCTTGATAAAAGAAATAACTCTATGTATGTAATTGAGTTCTCCGCCCCAGCGGAAACTAACATCGATATAAAGGAACGGGAGAAACGAGCCAAATATCAGGATCTACTTGGCGAACTTCGGAGGCTCTATCCGGAGTATAACGTGCGATTGGTTGTCCTGATTGTCGGCGTTTTGGGGGGCATAAAGGAAAATGTTTTGGGGGAGCTGAAGTGTATTCCCGCATGTCAACATTCACCCGAACAACTGGTGATGAAAATGCAGAAATCTGTTGTCCTTGGGTCCCTTCGTTTACTGATGCAAATGAATTTGGCCGAAGATCACTGACCGAGCGGACGCGAGGAGTGGTCTTCGATACGGATGGCCTTCCGCATGACGCCCTATGGGGTCGGAGCCATGGGATACGTCATGTCGGATCTTTCTAAAAATAATAATAAATGGTTATTTTATTCCAAAAAAAAAACATATTCATACAATTTACAATAAAAAAATTGTTTGGAATAAAGGGCTACATCAGCTTGCCCTGCATGGCCTCTTGCAGCTGCTAGAGCCCAAAGCCCAAAACTTAAATACCTCAAATCCGGCACTGAGGCTATGATAAAGGAGTAATCAGGAAAAAAAAGGTTTTTGAGAATTTTATAGCAACCAGGAAAAAATTTGAAAATATCAAACAAATACCCAATTACGTTTGATTACTATTTAGGGGGAAAACGAATATGAACATGATGATTACACATGCCCCCAAAAAAATGGTGTGTGCTGGGTAACCAAGATTTTCTGACGTATTTTTTTCCACTGAACACGAATCTGAAGTCAGAATTAGGGGTCAAACAGCAAAAAATCGAGAAAACCCCAAAAAACCGACATTTACTGGCAGAAATCTGCTACCACGGAATGTTTGGACTATAACTAGTGATGGGCACAATCGGATTAGTTTAAGAATCGAATTATTGAATAATGAATGATTTCAATAATCGGATTAATTGATTATTCGAATTATTTTATTTTTTTTTATCGTTTGAATTTTAAATTCTTGATTTCTGAATGAATATGTAACTTGATTCCGATGTAACTAAACACAAACACTAAATATTATATACAGTTTGTCAAAAAAGTCCGGGATCCCCTTAATAATTCGTCAACGGGGATCCTGGACCTTTTTTATACTGTATAATATATATTATTATTATTATTATTTTAGTAAGTAAATTTTCTATTTGCCATAATTTTTTTTGGTAATTTTTTACTTACCGGGCCCAGGGCCGATTTTATTGAAATTTTGTATATCGGGGATTTTTTGGGGCGCTGATCACGAATCTGAAGTTAAATTTTTTCGTACTCTGCTAGTTTTTAAGTTATAACGCCCCACTCGAACCTAACCAGCAAAACTTTTCTAAAATTCCTCTTTCTTTAAACTGATTACACCCAAAATGGAAGATTTTATTGAAATATACTTATTATTTTATAAGATAAATTTAATTTCACCTTCATTTAACAATTTTTTTTTAATAAAAAAAGCACAACAAGCACTTCCCAAAAATATTATTTCTACTTTTATAAATGTCAACAAAGTTATCTAGAGATTTTAGACTGTTTTATGTTGGTGCGCCAGAGACCCGCGAAACAATTGAATGGCCTACTTTATAAATTTGAATTATTTTTATTTTTCGCGATTTAAATTTAAAAATTAAGTGCATTCAATTGTTTCGCGGGTCCCTGGTGTACCAACATAAAATTGTCTAAAATACCTAGACAATTTTGTTGACATTAATAAAAGTAAAAATATAATTTTTTGGAAAGAGCTTCTTGTGCTTTTTTATTAAAAAATTTAAATTGTTAAATTAAGGTAAAATAAATTTATCGTATAAAATAATAAGTACCTATATTACCATATAATCTTCCGTTTTGGGTGTAATCAGTTTTAAGAAGGAGGAATTTTAGGAGTTTGTGTAGATTAGAGGTTAGGTTCGAGTGGGGTGTTATTACTCAAAAACTAGCAGAGTCCGACAAAACATGACTTCAGATTCGTGATAAGCGCCCCAAAAACCCCTGAATACAAAATTTTGATAAAATCGGCCGTTGGCCTGGTAAGTAAAAAATTACCTTTTTTATAATTAAGTTGTCCTCTATATTTACATAAATATATACCTTACTATTAAAATATTAAATCTTATTCGTTATTACATGTTATTATTTTTTTTTCGCGACGCGTAATCAATTATGTGGAATCAGGCTATTTTTCGTAATTCAAATTAAATCTGAACAGTCTCATGATAGCGATTATTTCAATAATCGGATTATCGATTATTTTTAATTCGAATTATCCCATCACTAACTTACTATAACTATAAAAGAGATACAAAAAGTTTAATAGAACAAAAAAGAGAGCTTTTTAAATTGTCTATAAAAAAGTTATCATTCGCATTTCTGTTAATATAAATAATAAAGGAGATATAAACGAAAACGAAATTTTGACAAAAAAAATTAGTCTAAAATAGGAAAAAAATATATTTTTTTATTAATATGATTTTTGGGTTTTTTAATAACATATCATTTATTTTAATTATTTGAATCCCACTCAAAAATTGCAGAAAACATCTAAAAATAAAAAAAATATAATTCTCCAATTTTTTTCATTGGTATATCTTACAAATTCGGTTTTTTGATTATTACTCGAAAAATATTGCATTTAGACAAAAAGGTTATATAATTTAATTAAAGGTTCTGTAAAAATACATAGTTTATGTCATATATTTCGTGTATCTTTTATATTTTTTAGGATATTGACGTTTTAAATTAAAAAAAAAAACAGTTAATATCTGAAATTACGCCTTTTCTCGATTATTTGGTGTTTGACCCCCAATTTTGACTTCAGATTCGTGATTAGCGGAAAAAATACTCCAGAAAATCCCTGCCCGACACCCAGCACACATTTTTTTGTGGGTCTGATTAAAAAAGTGGTAAAATTATCCTTAAGAATTAAAAAATAAATTAAACATTTAACAAAATTGTGCTTACTCTCAAATCATGGAAACTATGAAAAAACTACCTATTTCTTGTTAGTTTTGATAAGAAAAAACCCATAAAAGGGGTAAAGTCACCCCCTATCAAAAGGAGCAAAAAGTTGTAGAAATAAAATAAGCTTGTATTTATTTTTTTGCATCAAAGATTATGATAACTTATCCTAGTCATTTTAAGAGATTTTGGTTAGTAGCCACCCCTTCAAGGAGGTGAAGCACCCCCAAAACTCTGTTTGACCCATATAAATTTTCCTATATCACAAAAATATTTAATTTTGCTTTAATATGATGAAAAAAAATACAATAATTATTGTGTACACATTCATCGACAAAATTTTACTAAGATATTCCTTTTCCGGAATTTTTAATCCCAAATTTTTGAAAAATAAAAGATAAGTTTTTAAAGACAAGTGGTTTGATAACTTTAAGATATTATTTTTTCCTGGTCGCTATAACATGCTTTTTGACTTATGAAGAAAAAAATTGACAAAATTCTTAAAAAGATTTTTATAACAAAAGTAAGAAAAGTGACACTTTTGTTGTCATTTTTTTTTATTTTGACATTTAAAGTGATACTATTCAAATATCTTAGTTTCAATGAGTTTTGAAAGTGTCACTTTAAATGTCAAAATTAGGAAAACTTAAAAAGAATTATATCATATTTAAAATTAGCAAAAATATTGTGTGAAACGCGTTGGAAACACTATTTTTCATAACTCACATTCTTTTGCTCGTTACGAAAAATAGTGCTTTTCCCAACTGGTTGCTTAAATAACTATTTTGTGTAAGTTTCAATTAACCTACTAAATAGTATATAAAAAAGAAAACGACCTAAGTATAAAAGTGATCCTATTTGTGTTAATCTATTATCGGGAAAAGTGACATGAGCCAAAAGAGGTACATTAAAAATATTTTCTTGTTTAGCTTAAAATGATAATACCTAATTTAAAAATCATAATATAATACCCATAGGGTCAACCATTTGTAAATTGTAGAAAATGTTAGGTTCCAATAAGAATTCTAATAGGTCTAAAAATGTCCAGATAAAAATTCTATCATAACTTAACGGATACATTTTTATCAAAAAAAAAAATATGAATTCACCAGTAATCTCTTTAGCCAAACAATAAGTCAAAACTGCCGATACTTTATTTTCCTTCTCTTTCCATTTTTCTAATCATAATCCCATGAAAAACTATACAAAAAACATGAATCCATTATGGTTTTCGTCAATCTAGTCTATCCAGAATAGCTGTTTCAAAAACACAATAGTTTATCATAACTTAAAATCAAACATCTTATTTTATTTGGATCTATTAGACTTTTTCCACAGGGTATGTAGTTGTTGAAAATTTCAAATTTGTTGCTGATCTTTCCTTTTGAGTGTTTATTCTTTCAGGGTGACAATACAAGGAAGGCCTAAGTTTGGCCATGTTCCTGCCTCGTTAAATAGCCTGTACCTATTGGGTCTGTTTGTTTTTTGGTAATATTTTACATTTTTTTTACCCACATAGTCCTAAAATACACCATTCATGAGAGCGCATACGTAAAAAAGTGTACAGGGTTTTTCCGTATAATTTGGAGCACCACCTGAGCTTTTATTTTAGGAGTTATAAGATACTTTAAATTAAAGAAGTTGAAGTATTTTTACTGAACTTGTCATCGGGTAAAACAAAAGAGCATTGAAAATGTGTTTAAAAATACCAAGTTTGTTTTTTTTTAAATGGAACACACTGTAAATTATTATTTTTTTGACTTCCTTACTTTACTCTTATTTCAAAAATATATATATGTTGTATGTTTCTTTTTACCGTTTAATCATTATTTCACTTTAAAATATTGCATATTTAAAAAAAATCTAGATTGCCAAGAAAACAAAATTTAGCCTATTTGTTAATTGATATTCGTTATAATTATTTAATGTAAGATGTTTTAAATATTGTGCATTATTTTAAAGTGAAATACTGGTTAAAAGGTGGAAAGAAATACACAACATATACATATTTCTGAAATCAGAGTGAACCAAGGAAGCCAAAAAAATAATAATACACAGGGTGCTCCATTAAAAAAACTAATCTTGGTATTTTTAAACACATTTGCGTTGCTCTTTTGTTTTATCTGATGACAAATTCTGACGGTTCAGTAAAAATACTTCAACTCTTGTAATTTAAAGTTTCTTCTGTAAAATTTTACTTTACGGACACCACGCCGATTTTCATGAATTTTTGCATACGGGGGTTTTTTGGGGCGCTGATCACGAATCTAAAATTAGTTTTCTCCGGCATCCTCTGGTTTTTGAGTTATAAGGCCTCCAAGTGAACTAACCTCAAAATTCTCCCTTCTTGAAACTGATAACCAACAAATGGGAACATACACTAATTGGGCACTTATATATTAAACAAACACACTAAAATTTACAAAAATTTATTGTCTATTTTAAGTAAAAATTATCTTAAATAAATCCATTTTTCTGTACTTTGTAAGAAGATATGTGATGTATAACTGGTTGCCTGATTATAATTAATTTGTCAAGATATAAAAAACTGGATTTATTTTAGGTGTTTTTTACTAAAAATAAGCAATAAACTTTTGTAAATTTTAGTGTATTCGTTTAATATATAAGTGCCCAATCAGTGTATGTTCCATTTTGGTGGTAATCAGTTTCAAGAAGGAGGAATTTTGGAAAAATGTTCATTTTGAGGTTAGTCCACTTGGAGACCTCATAACTCAAAAACCAGAGATTGCCGGAAAAACTAATTTTAGATTCGTGATCAGCGCCCCAAAAAACCCCCGTATGCAAAAATTCATGAAAATCGGCGTGGTGTCCGTAAAGTAAAATTTTACCGTTTCTTCTTACTCTTAAAATAAAAGCTCAGGTGGTGCTCCAAAATATACGGAAAAACCCTGTACACAGTATTCTGTATAAGAAACAGACCTATTACTTAAATGGCCCTTAAACATTTTTTTAATTGAAAATTGTAAAATATTTTACCTATGTTAGTTTTAGGATAATAATTAGACAAAATCGGCATAAATATGGGACAATAGAGCATGCTTTACGTCTCTGGAACAACCTGCACTTATGCATTTCTACACGAATCTACAAGTTTTTACAAAATTTGCTTTTTAATTAGCTTCTTTTTATAAAACTATTCATTTTACTCCACTACAGTTAAGCTATACTGTTCGGCTTACCAGCCAGTTTATTATGTACGCGATAAACATTTCAAGGCTGCTGAAGGGTTAAGAAATGATAAGGAATAATTATTATGATAAAATCAACAAAATATTTTACTTAAAACATAGCTACGTAGTATATAAATGGACATATTACAGATAAATACTATTAATAATAATCAGATTTAATGTTTGTAAAATAAATAATTAAACTTACAGATTTTGCAGCTACAAAGACAGTCAGCCTAACAACAAACTATTAATTAATACTATACAACTGCACACCTAACTCTTTTTAGCATACGTTAATTTTCCAACGGTGCCGGCCAATGAGAACGCGGCAGCCAGTTATGACAATGGCGCCAAGTTTAAACTGTAAATCGACCACTCGAGGCATTTATTTTCTTGATAGATTGGTGAATGAATTTTAAGATCCTTTAGTTTGACTATGTGATTAGAATAATTAATTATTATTTAGGTATTGTAGATTATTGTATAAGTTTTAAAATAAAAGTTACAATGTGTATGTGTTTATACTATTTTATTAGTTTTTTAGGGTAAATAGAAATATAAATAAATGATATTATACATATTAAATTTTATAATTCAGCTATTATTGTTATAGTGCCCTATACAGGGTGTTTCTAATAACATGCTAATATTTAAGGGGGTGATTCTTGGACTCATTTTAAGAAAAAAACTTCATATGAATGTATGTCCTAAACGTCTTATCTTTTGAGATACAGGGTGTTAAAATTTTAAGAAAAATTATTTTTTTTATTGTCATTTTCATACCGCTTTAAATATTTTTATGAAAATTGGTGTACGGCGTTTATGCATTAAAGAGCATTTTTTGACCTAAGAAACATTTTTTTATTTCCAACAGTGGCGTCCGTACTGGACTCTGACTAGATATTTTTGAAGGAAAAAGTAGTCCGCCACTGCTTTCTCTTAAAATAAAAATTATTTTTGGAGTCCTCGGTCAATTTAAAACAAATTTGGTTACTTGACTTTTTTTCGTACGATTCAGCGTTTTCCCATAAAAAAAATAAATTCACTTATTTGCATCTCACTGGACCAATTACGAGAAAAAACGATTTATGTAACTTTGAACAATAATTTCTTCAAAATGTTTCTTAGGTTAAAAAATGCTTTTTAATGCATAAACGCCGTACAGCAATTTTCATAAAAATATTTAAAGTGGTATGAAAATGAAAATAAATTATTTTTTTCTTAAAATTTTAACACCCATCTCAAAAGAGAAGACGTTTAGGACATACATTCATATGAAGTTTTTTTCTTAAAATGAGTCCAAGAATCACCCCATTAAATATTAGCATGTTATTAAGAAACATCCTGTATATTTTATTTATTTATTTACAATCAGATTTTTTCCTTGTCTGTTCCATTCTTCAATTTTCAATGCCGTAGCTATCATGTCATCTGCATCTCTCCTATTATCAATTTTAAATTCCCTGATTAGATATGCTAAATCTCCTCTCGTTACAAGGTTTCTTCTCTCGAGTTGATCATTTTGGATTATACGTGAATCTTCAATTATCCTTTGGTTCGATACACCTGCAGTTAATTTTTGAACAATTGTCTCTTGTTCGACTTTAGATAATCTCTTGGTCCTTAGTTCATCAGTGTGCCCCACATGAGTTTCAACAAACCTTACAATCACAGATCCTAAAAGAAAATTAAAAAGATTAGCTGTAGTAATAACATTATTAAAAAAATATTTACCCTCGGCTGAAAGGTTAACCATAATTCTTGAAGGACATGTTCCATGAATATGAATACTACCTCCACTTTTCACACTACGTTTTTGAGCTGTGCTGGCAAATCCTAAAAAGAATAATACCATACAATAATTATACTTCCTTATACATCACTACACAAGCACCTTTGTAATCACTTCTGTTACACTCATATACTTTCTTTTCTTCACCGTGTGCATATTTTCTTCCTGTACGGCAAGCATAGTCTACTTCTCTATTCTCCTGGGTCCTCCAAGCTGAAAACTCTTCAAAATTCTTAAAATACAAAGTAGATTCTTTTATAGTTAGGTTATGAAAAGTACTTAAATGTTTAATCAAGTCTGTATGGAATGGAAAAGAAGTTTGGTTTATGCAGATTGGGCATATGATATGCTGAGTTCTTTTGGATCCTTCTGATGTAGAAACTATATCTTGGTCTGAGTGTTTTGTTCTAATATGTCGGTTTTTAGTCGATATACTTGAAAATTCTATGTTGCAAAATTGGCAAGTCGTCAGTTTATTCCTAAAAATAAAACTAGATTAAATTGAATCATAACCTAGAAATATCAAATAAGAGCAATAAACTTACTTTTCCAGTTCCATATTACGGGTCTAATGGCCTGAAATAAATAACAAAATGCTTTGGCAATAAATAAATCGCTGTCGAAGCTCAATTTCCAATAATAATTCTAAAAACAACAAGAGCATGGAAATATAGGCGGGAAATCAGCAAAAATCCAATGGATTCTAGTGAAGCGATTTTATCCGATGCCAAACGAAGTACCCTTCGGTTCAGATTGATGATAGTGCCTTCTGATTGGTTCGGCACCGTTGGAAAATTAACGTATGCTACTCTTTTTTATTCCGTGCTGCACACACGGGAATGGCCAATGGCAAATGGCATGCGTCGACGCTTCACATCAACTCATCTCTGCTTCACATGTCCGACTTCCTACTTCGCGATAATTGCCGTCGTCATTGAGCTTGCTAAAATTGTACTAAACTTTGCGATTGAATTCTACTAACACGCGTCAAAATTTATTTAGAGTTAAAGTAAAAGATAGAAAAACATCAATTTTACAAAAAGTCTTTACCTAAAAAATGAATGCGATTACTTAGTGGTATAAAAAATTATGGTAAAATTTTACTTTACAGACACCACGCCGATTTTCATGAATTTTTGCATACGGGGGTTTTTTGGGGGCTGATCACGAATCTAAAATAAGTTTTTTTTGGCAAGCCCTGGTTTTTGAGTTATAAGGCCTCCAAGTGGACTAACCTCAAAATGAACATTTTTCCAAAATTCCTCCTTCTTGAAACTGATTACCACCAAAATGGAACATACACTGGTTGGGCACTTATATACTAAACGAATACACTACAATTTACAAAAGTTTATTGCTTATTTTTAGTAAAAAAAAACCTCAAATAAATCCAGTTTTTTATATCTTGACAACTTAATTATAAATCAGGCAGCCAGTTATACATCATATAGCTTCTTACAAAGTACAGAAAAGTGGATTCATTTAAGATATTTTTTTCTTAAAATAGACAATAAATTATTGTAAATTTCAGTGTATTTGTTTAATATATAAGTGCCTAATTAGTGTATGTTCCCATTTAATGGTAATCAGTTTCAAAAAGGGAGAATTTTGATGTTAGTTCACTTGGAGGCCTTATAACTCAAAAACGCGCCCCCAAAAACCCCCGTATGCAAAAATTCATAAAAATCTGCGTGGTGTCCGTAAAATTTTACCAAAATTATACTTATATTATAAGTGAAATATTATTTGTCGGACTTCTCCTCAATGTTGATGTTTTTTTGCATACGTGTTTTTTTTTCGGTAACCTTTAGTTTTTATGTTATAAGACCTTAACCTTAAAATAGACACTTTTTCATGAAATTATTTCTTTTTGAAAATGATTACCAAAGATTAGTAATTAACAGGATTCGACAGTCAGACAAAGCAAATATAATTTGATAGAATCGGAACACTTTTTGAAGAAACATGAACGTGTTTCTGGTCGGCCTCGATATTGATTTCACAAATGGACATAATTTTTTAACAACGATGAGAGTGCTTATTTTGCGTTTCATCTAGGAAGTTATTAAAACACTTTTTCCCAGAAATGACCTGGCACCTCCCATTTTCAAGTATAGTCTGCCTCAAAGTATATCGCTATGGCTTTTGACGGACAACACCCCAAAAACCTTTGACGATTTTATTACCCATTGTTATTGGGTAAACCCATTATTTCATATTGGCAGGGGTGGGCCAGGTATTTCTTGAGAATTGGAAAAAGTTGTTTTACGAGAATATAACTTAATCGCGTGGAAATCATTTGTCATTAGATTTAAAACAGGTTGTGAAGAATGTGTATGAAACTTTAATCAGTAGAGGACTTATTAAACAAGAAGCTTTAAAAGAAACCTGTCTACTTACAAAAACTCCAATCACCGATAAGGGATATTATTATTAGTGAAAAATTGAACAAAAGAAAAAAACGAAGTGATTTTCAATCAGGTGTGATCAGGACCTAATAAGAAGGAAAATATATTGTCTTAAAGCGCAGTTGTTCCTACCTTGGATAAACTGAAAAAAAAGGTAGACGAAGACGAAACCAATAGAAAAATTAGCCGTGCCACCCTCCATAGAGTTGTTTTTAAATTGGGATTTTAGACAAGTAGTAATGAAATCGCATAGATTACGCATTTGGAGATTTAATGACCTTCAAGAAATTAAAAGATATAATTTAGAAAACAGATCCATAATTTACCTTAATGAAACATGGTTCGATACACACAACACAGTGTCCAAGGGATGGGTTGATCCCAGCCAAAATTGTCAGACGAAAGCACCTTCAAATAAAGGAAAACGCATTACCATAATACACGCTGGTTCAGAAGACGGATTTGTCGCAAACTGCTTGCTATTGTCTGCAAAGACTATTAAGGATTCTAGCTTGGATTGTCATAAAGATACAAGTGCAGAACTTCTTGAAAACTGGTTTTAAAATTATCTTTTAAAAAATATTCCAAATGACAGTGTTATTGCCATGGATAACGCAAGCTACCACAGCCGTCTGCTACACGAAGCACCAGCTTCATCAAGTTCAAGAACTAAAATCCAGGAATATTTGTTAGAAAATGATATTTATTTTGAATTGTTACAAAAAAGAGTAACTTTTGAAAGTCCCAAATTTATATGTAAATAAAAACAATATGTAAGTGATAATTTGGCTGAACAGGCTGGGCATACTGTCTTACGTCTTCCTCCGTATCACTGTATGTTTTACCTCATAGAGCATTTGTGGAACCAAGTAAAATCAAAGATTAGACTAAAACAAGTTACACCTACTTTAAGTTCCACTGTTATAAATTTGTTAAAAAATGTAATTACTGACATACCAGTTGAGAGCTGGAAAAATTTAGTACAGCACATTATAAAAATTGAGGACTCATACATTTCTATACAAAACAACATAAATCCTATTGTAATTAATCTCAATGATGATGCTGATAAAAAAACAGAATAAGATTTAGATATTTAGATTAAAAATGTAATTATGTATAGATAATATAGTTATAAATTTATTAAAACTTTGCATATATTTAATGTCTTAATGTAATTTTAAGATTATACCTACCTAAGTAAACATTAATTTATAAATCTTTATATTATTAGAGTCCGTCCCAAATGTTTTGTCCTTTAATATCTACTTATCCGCAGTTTTATTGTTGTCGGCAGGTATAATCCATAAATGAAGGCAAAAGCTAACACGGTATACTTTGAGACAAACTATACCTGCTTCTCTTTTATACAATGCGACCTTTTAAATTATTTTTACCTGCATTAAAACCGGAAAGTACAACAAGACCGCAGAGGGGTTATTTTCGCAGTATTGTACAAACCTTTAAGAGTTTTATTGTTTTTTGTAGTTTAGTTAGTTTCTGTCTTGTTTACAGTACCGTCAAGTGTTAAAGTCGATTTTGATATAAAATGGCAAGTTTGAGTCGTAGATGTTGCAAAAATCCCGCCGATAAGTTTTGTTATATATGGGGACGATTTATTATAAAGTCCCAAGCTAGATCTATATCTAAGGAATTTAAAAAAAGCCTATTTTTTATATTTTAAGTACCAAATTGGGGATTAAGATAAAAGTTGGGCTCCTTATGTTTGTTGTGTGAGTTGTCACGTAAATTAAGAACAGTGAATGTATCGCAAGAAAAATTCTATGCAGTTTGCTGTTCCTATGTTGTGCAGAAAAGCTACTGACCATGTGATTGCTACTTTTGCATCACTAAAACAGAAGGGATTTCAAAAAAAGCATAGAGACAAAATAGCGTATCCAAATTTGCCTTCTGCGCAAAGGCCAGTTCCTCATTGCCAGGAACTACCAGTACCGATAGCGCCTTTAAATCTGGACACCATGTTTTCCAGTGATTCTAATTCTTTATCAGAATATGATCCACAACTTCCTGAGAACACCAATTGTGACCAAACATTTTTACCAACTACCAGTGAACCTCAGTTAATAACTCAAAATGAATTAAATGACTTGGTATGTGACTTAGGATTGTTAAAATAAAACTCGAAACTTCTTGGTTCCAGACTTCAACAGTGGAACTTGTTAACGTTGAAAACGAAATGTAACATTATCAAGTTTTTTAATGAAAGAGTTGCTATGTGTCTGTGGTGATATTGATGGTTTAATGAATGAGCTTAATATGAAACATGATCCTAGCGAGTAGAGTTTATTCATAGATTCGTCAAAATACATCCTTTAAGCAGTCCTGCTTCATAATGAAAACAAAAACCATCTATTCCTTTAGCCCATTTAGTGACAATGAAAGAAACCTTTGACAACTTGGCAACCATATTAAATCGTGTTAAATATGAACGGTATCAATGGGATATCTGTGGAGATTTAAAAGTTATAAGTATCTTGCTTGGATTTCAAGGGGGTTTTACAAAGTATTTCTTTTTTTTGTGTCTGTGGGACAGTAGGTCAACAAAAGAATACTACAATAAAAAAATTGGCCTCATAGAACTTCTTTTGGACCTGGTACTTCAAACATTAAATATGCCCCCTTCTTGGCCCAAAAAAGGTGCTGCTACCGCCTTTCCATATTAAACTTGGACTAATGAAACACTTTGTCAAAGCCATGGACAGAGAAGTACCTAAGAGAAATATTTCCTCAACTAAGTGATGCCAAATTAAAAGAAGGCATATTTATTGGACCTCAGATAAGGAAGCTCCTAGATGATCTCCGTTTATAAGAACAATTAAATAAAAAGGAATTAGCAGCTTGGACGTGTCTTGTACGTGTAGTGAACGAATTTCTGGACAACAAGAAAGATGAAGACTATAAAAACCTTATAGATGAACTATTGAAAGACTATGATTACTAGGGTGTCGCATGTCTCTAAAAATACATTTTTTGCACTCCCATATGAACTTTTCCCGAAAAATTAGGGTGCAATAAGCAACAAACAAGGAGAGAGGTTACACCAGGACATCAGGAAGATAGAAACAAGATACCCGGGACGTTGGATCCCATCTTTGTATGGCGACTACTGTTGGTTTTTAAAAAGGTCTGATGCTACAGAACACAAAAGAAAAAAGTGTACGTTTTTGTCGCTGTATCATATCTCGTGCAATATATTTTTTATTCACATAACAACCAACCCTAAGTATATATTATATATATATATATATATATATATATATATATATATATATATATATATATATATATATATATATATATATATATATATGTTCTTATTTTTATTATTTGGTTTATATAGTCAGTAGTGATACATATATACAATATATTATATTTATATATATTTATATATATTTATATATATATATATATATAATAAAGTATTTATATAATCAATAATTTCAGTCTGAGCAGTACATAATTTTTTAATACTTTAATGATATAACGATAACGTTTCGATATTTTTGATCTTTTTTAAATCACAAGGGTACTTTGAAAACGATAATGCACGTCTACATATATAATTTGCTAATGTGGATATATTTATATGTAGTAGGTATAATATTTATTTGTCTGTCCACGTGATTCTGAAGTTATGGCTTGAGCTAAAATCATGAAATTTGGCACAGTGGTAGTCTTTAGCAGTGGCTAGAACCTAACGTTTTTTGAATTTCGCCCCCGGGACAAAAAAAGGAGCAAAAAAGTATTTTTTTACCGTTAGCCGTACGGAAGGCGTCTTACAAAGACAGAGGCTACTTAATATTGTCTCTAGCCTGGCGGAGACAGGCTTTTCATCAAGTTTATAAACAATTAGGTGTATACTTACATTTTGAACAACACAAAGGACAAACTATTTCTATCAATAATAAACATAAACTGGTCAGTTTTTCCGGCAAATATAAAAAGGTTGATTTACCTGAAATAGGTTATAAAAATTGAGATTTGTCTGGCCGTGGCTGTTTTATAAGGGTGTCCATTATCTAAGAGTTGTTATATAAGGGATTTTCTATAAAGCAGATTTTTGTTAGCTCGAAAGTGGCCGATAGAAAAGGATGTATATATATATATATATATATATATATATATATATATATATATATATATATATATATATATATATATATATATATATATATATATATATATATATATATATATATATATATATATATATATATATATAATAATATAAATTTGTACAGCTGCTTTAAAAGTTGTTTTGTTGCCTCCTCGTTGAAATTTTTGTGCTATTGTGTTTTCAAAATTAAAGTATGGCAATTATATTTTATTATCAGCAAATCTAAATATCAGTAATGCAAAAAAACCTTGTTTTAATTTAGGTCTTGTTTTATTAATAAGTTATAAAGACATTATACTTTAACAGCAATTAGTTTTTTATTGTTTAATAGCTAATTATTCAACAGAATACTTTTAAGCTTCTACATTTGAGGAACTTGTGGTTATATAAATTTAAGTAAATAATTAAGATCTACTTTTTATGACAGTTTCTGTGGTTATCAAGAATTTAAGATTAATAACAAAAAAAAGAGATTCTTTTTTAAATAAAAAGAATGTTTAATTAATGAAACTTTACAAGGTATTTCTTACATTAGCAGAATACGAATATTTTTTAAATTGTTATAGGCCGAATCAAGATATTTTTCTTTCACCGTTTTGTAAAAAATCTTTTTTTTTTAATTATATGGAGAAATTAGTCCTAGTATGTTTTAGTCCTTTATTTGGTTTCCCGGTATTTTCGAATTCCGGGCTCCTTTTTGTGACTCCTAAGAAAAATCTAACCTGGAGGGATAAGGCAAACCTCTGAAAACGGGATCGCATGAGAAAGAGAAAGCAACAGTCATCGCGTTACTATCTCTCTCTCCTCTCTCTCCCTCTCTCTCTCTCACACACACACACAACGTACCTGTTTCGTCAATTACTTGAACCGGTGAATCAGGTTTTAATTTATTGAAAAAAAGGTTGGTGTGAAACAATATAAGGATATTTAACATATTTAGGAACTTTACAAAAATCTAATAGTCTTACTCTGCTGCTTATCGAGTCTGAATTTTGCAAACGAAAGTTGGTCACAAAACCAACCTACGGCTTTATTTTACGGTACCACGGTGTATTTAGATAATTGCACAAATATTTTTTCTATCATAGCAAGTGTGCCAATTTATTTGAAATGTCACTGCAATGTTTTATTACTTACTGTAAACTGGCAAATTACTTCGTGGCACCTAAATGTACTATATTTAGTACAAATGTGCTAAAACATCAACCTTAGGTCAGTCGGTCGAGCTCTAGAAACGCCTGTTGCATTATTACCCAGTGATGCCGTACTACGTACTTTCTCTCTGACTTCAAGATTTTTTTTACAGAAATGGAAAAATGGAGTGGAAAATTTATCAAAAGAAATTTTCTCTTGATAAATTATCTTGGTAAACTTTTAAAGAATCGGAGCATATTTTCTTCTAACAGGATCGAATCAATAAAATATTACATAAATTAAAACTGACTTTTAACAAAATAGCTACCAAAGATATATAAAAAAAACCTAATGAGTATTTATGGAAATTATAAAACAATAGGTACTCGAAAGAAATAATAAGGGAAATTGATAGTATTGGATTATACTCTTATATTAACGATGAAAAAGAGCACAGAAAAACTACTTTTATTATTTTAAAAATATTTAATTTTGTTGTGTAATGATATTAAAGCGGTATTTATTAGTAATTTAATTGCAAGTTTTAAAAGAAAAAGTTGGAAAGCTGTTAAAAAAAACCAGTTACTCCACATCATCCCTTTTAAATGCTGGATTGAATATACCATCATTGTGTGTTAAACTGACGTATATTAATAAAACAAGTGACTTTGTTTTAAATTATCGTATTTTAGCAAAACATTGTTACTGGAAATTGTAGAATTACTACGTTTTTAAAATGAATAACTTAAACTCCGAGGTATAGTCTGTCTCAAAGTATATCGTTATGGCTTTTTACAGACCATACCCCAATAAACCTTTAACGATTTTATTACCTATTGTTATTGGGTAAACCCATTTGTTCATAAGGGCAGGGGTGGGCCAGGTATTTCTTGAGTATTAACCATTAGGCATATAAATATTTTGGCTAATATTTTAGTGGCGGTGTTAAATAACCGTTTTCACTGTGCGTTTCGAAAAAATTGTTTTACGAGAATATAACTATCTCGCGTCGAAATCATTTGCCATTAGATGCAAAACAGGTTGTGAAAAATGTGTATGAAACTTTAATCAGTAGAGGTCTAATTAAACAAGAAGCTTTAAAAGAAACCTGTCTACTTACAAAAACTCCAATATCATCGATAAAGGATATTATCATTAGTGAAGAATTGAACAAAAGAAAAAAAACGTAAGTGGTGATTTTCAATCTCACCCTATAGACAATAGTGATCAGGACCTGATAAGAAGGAAAATATATTGTTTTTATGAAAGCGGAGTTATTCACTACAGCACATTATAAAAATTGAGGACTCTTACATTTCTATCCAAAACAACATAAATCCTATTGTAATTAATCTCAATGATGACTCTGATAGTGAAACAGAATTAGATTTAGATATTTAGATTAAAAATGTAATTATGTATAGATAATGCCCCACTAAGCAAAAAATCATCCTAACTACGTTACATTTATGTTTTCTTGTTCCTTTGTTACGTTAATCATCTTGAAACAATAACAGCGCCTTGAACCTAATAGTTTCGTTATATTTCCTTCAACTTAACAAAATCGTTGTTACGTTAAAAATACAACGTTTTTGTTTGAAACTTACACGGCTCCGTTACGTATTTTGCATTGGTTGGGCCTAACACATATTCTGAAACATCCACGTTATATAACTTACGTTGTAAAAAGGTTTTTCTAAGGATTTAAATAGGTGGTTCTGTTATGTTGACTATATAACATTATAAGATCTTTCGGATCTCTTATGTGTGGTGTACAGTAATAATATAGAATGTTTAATTAATTATGGTCGTAAATCGTATTTTGTTAACCATGTAATGTACAGTAACATATGGATGGTACAGCTTTAAAATAAAAAATAGTATAATGAAAATGGCTTTGAAAGTCACTAAACGTATCAAGTTGGCGACTTTATCACTAGGAGGCGCACGATACTAACTATATTAAAAAGGGCAAACTTCTTTGATATTCAAGTAATTGATCACGAATTTGATTAAAATTACTAAACGATTTTTCAAGCCTTTCCTCATATACTATTTTCTGTTAATCATCGGAGTGGGCGAAAATTTACTTATACGCAAAAAAGCACTAACAAAGTGAAACATATTTTTTAAAACGTAGGCTGGTCAAGTAAAAAAGATTTGATTAAATATCCTTCATGTTTGAGTTTTCTTAAACTAAAACTGTGAAGTACCCTATCGATTATTAAAACCTCAAAAAATTAATTAATTAACAATATTAAAAAATTGTTTACCCTAAAGTTTTAGCATTTTCGTGTATAAAAGTAAATGTTGCGTCCACTCTGCTATTAAAGATACCACTGAAAAAATATGTATGTAAAAAAAGGTTGTGATAAATTGCCTGTTATTTTTGATAATAATTTTTTCGTCCACCCTGAAATAGTACAATAGTTTCCAAGATAAAACCAGTGACAAGTAACTATCCCTAATAAAAAAAACTAATATAAACTATAGGGAAAAATTTATTCATAAAAATATCTGATGTCTACAACTCTCCTTTCATATTTCCCAAATTTTTGTACAGACTATTTAATATGGAAAGCTTATTTTCTAAATCCACACAAAGTGTAACAGTTGATATATAAAAATGTTCATGTGATAATGTTTATCTTTCTTATTTTACTTTATAAAAAGTCTTACACATTTCGTGATGTGTAATGTTTAAAAAAAAGTAAAAAGGTCTTAAGTTAGGTATAAAAATTGCCTACATAATTTAAAAAATGCTTATTAAAAAACAACTGTATGTACTAATATCCATGTTCTGTTCTATTTTTTCCTCCTAGTTGCACCTGGAAAAAAAACTTTGTAAAATATTTGCCCCAAAACTTTTGGTTACTGACATAATTGCCTCATTAATTAAAAATAATTTTATATCACAAGTTTGGCAAAAAAAAACTGTATTTGCAGATAGTATCATAGATACTTTATTTCACTATTATAAAGGATAAAAACCTTGTGTTGGCTTTAAAGCCTACAATTTTTTTTAAATATATAGTCAAATTTTCTCTTATATTAGCTACTCGATTAGCCATTACTAAATGGTAAATACTGATAAACCACCCAATTTTAAAAAAACATTTAGACACTTTGTACTATATAATTTTTTTTCTTCTATTTGATAAACAATCCAATTAAAAATTCAATTTATCCCTCAAAAAAACTTTTACTTACAGTTATACAAGTTACGTTACTTGCTTCTTCTTCTTCCCTGGGAGCCGTCTTGATTATGCTAAACCTATGCCTCTCTTTTTAACTGCCAATCCACTTTTTGAATAGTTGTCATTTAAAAACATAATATGCTGCATCTACAATTTATTTAAAAATTAATTTTCTAATAATTTTAATATTATTATTATTATTAATACTATTATTTATGTGTCAAATGTCTACTATCAGGGGCTCTAAAAAGTACAAAATAAAATACTTCACAGTAAATCCTTTAAGTTAGAACTTTGATCAAATTTATTCAACCGAAGTATTTCATTTATTAAAAATACTCAATTTTTGCTATATAAGTCCCCTAAAAAGTTTCTTTTTTGTCCGATCGGAAAATATCCATTTTCTGGAAAACATTCTGGCCAGAATTCGGGCTACTTTGCAGATCCATGAAATGAAAAATAAGCTGCTATTTGGAGCATAGCCGTTTTTATGCATGGTTGTTACTGAAAAGAACTTCAGTGGTTTAGGCTTAGCCTAACTACTACCGTACTGTGGGTCACTTAAATTATTCTTATTGTTATAATAAGTATCAAATCCATGTCAAGCAGATAAATAGACCTGTTGTCGATCATTAAAATATTATTATTGTTTTTTTTTAATAGCTTCGGTCAGTGGCGGCTGGTACATAAGAGCTGCAGAGCTGCAGAACCACCAAAAAAATAGAAAATAAGCCTTAAATCTAAAATAAATAAATGTTTCTGATGTTTAAATTATTTGTGTTTAATTAAAAAAAGTTAAACGGACAAGTAACTTCGAACGAACCCCGAGAAAAGTTACATTGAACGAACTGCGAGACATTGCTGGCCAGACGTAGTCAACAACATATCTCCACGCGCTTGACCATATAAATTTAGCAGGGCGACACAATGTGGTTCTGTGCTCGTAATTTGCCCTCGCCTCTGACGTCGCGACTCCCGCGCCTTTGATTTTAATACCGTTGTTTTAACGGGAATATGTTCTGCATTTTACGCAGTGCTGAGAGATAGTGATTAGGTTTTGACGAGTTTTTCGAGCAGTTATCGGTACCGCGTTTTCTGTATAAAAAATCTAAAATTTTCGCGTACTGTTATAAGCGTTATATTTGTTTTTTCCTTGATTAATATTCATATTAGAGATGGATATTATCGATAATTTATTAAATGTTAAAAGGTTTATAAAGTACACCTACGAAGAAAAAATTAAATTAAAGCAAGGTGGACGTCCTTTACCAGATATTTCCATCGAAAAAGAAGGCTCAAGTCGTGGTAAACAGTACAAAAGACAATTTAATCGTGAAGTGTTCTCAAGAAACGATTGGATTTGTGGATGCAATAAAAAAAATGCTCTTTTCTGTTTTCCTTGTGTACTTTTTGGCGGAGATAAATCGTGGACCCAAATTGGAGTGACAGATTTAAATCATTTGAGTCAAAAAATAAAGAAACATGAAACGTGCCGACACCATTTACATAATGTAATGGAATTTGCTTTATTAGGCACCGAAATATAAGGGAACAACTAGATTCTGCCTGCTGGGTAAATATTCAAAAATTTAACGAAGAGGTGACAAAAAATCGGTATGTTTTGTCTAAAATTATTGATTGCGTTAAATTTTGTGGAATATTTGAATTGGCACTTCGAGGACATGACGAGACGAGTGTCTCAGAAAATCCAGGAATTTTTCGTGGCCTTATTAACTTTAGTGCAGAGCTTGACAAAACTTTGGAGGAACATTTAGAAAAGTCGACAGTGTTTAAAGGGATTTCAAAAGAAATTCAAAATGACATTTTGGACTGTATTTTAGAAGTATGCCAGGAGAGAATTTTGGAAGAAATTCGTCAATCTCCAAATCTGGCAATAATTGTAGACGAAACAACTGATGTGTCCGCAAAGACGCAGTTAGTAGTAATACTTAGGTATTCACGAAATGGCGAACCTATAGAACGTTTCTGGACCTATCTAAACCCTATTGGTGTTAATGCAGAGTCCCTCACGCAAGATATTTTACAAGTTTTGAATGTAATATTACCAGACACAAAATCAACCAATAAACTAATTGCTCAAAGCTACGATGGCGCAGCCGTAATGAGTGGAAGGCATACTGGAGTCCAGGCAAGGATTAAGGAGAAATTTCCATATGCCCATTTTGTGCACTGCTATGCGCATCAATTGAATTTAATAACGTCCAAAGCTGCTTCACAAAATTCACAAGTAGGACTTTTTTTTGGTAATTTGCAAGAAATACCAGCATTTTTTAGAAATTCGCCACAACGTGTAGATGTACTGACCAAACTAGTTCAAAGAAGAATTCCCCATGGTGCGCCAACTCGGTGGAATTTTAACATCCGCACTGTTAATATTGTTTTTGAACATAGGGAATCTTTAATAGAATGTATGGAGAACATAGAAGACTCTTTTACTAATCAAACTGTTTGTAGTGCCGCGTCATCTATCAGAAGAATGCTCTTAGATAAAAATTTTATTTTCTGGCTAACTTTTTCCATCGTGTCATGCCTCATGTAGATGTTCTTTTTAACGAGCTACAAAAAATACAAACAGACCCTGTAGAAATAAACAAAAAAAATGAGACTTTTGAGCAGAATGTGATGTCACTAAGAAACTCAGTACCTGAAGTCGTTAGCCAAGATTCTTCATTATCCACCGAGCCCTTATCTAAAATTCGTAGAAATGACAGTAAATTGGATCATCGTATTGCCGCTATAGAAATCTGCGATGTAATTTTGAACTGTGCGAAAGATCGATTTGCATTTAAAAATCATTTATCTGCGGCTACTTTATTTTATTCTAATAAATTTGGGGAATTTTGTGATAATTTTCCCGAGGAAATTTTAAATTTAACATGTTCTGCTTATCCAGACATAGATAAAGAACGTTTAAAAACTGAATTATCAGTAATTTATTCCAGAGCAGACTGTAGATCTATAAAAGGAGCAGTACCGTTTTTAAAATTTTTAATAGAAAATAATTTATCAGGGGCATTTCAAGAAACCAAAAGAATATTAGAAATTCTTATAACAATTCCAATGACGACTGCAGAGGCTGAAAGATCATTTTCTACTTTAAAACGAATCAAAAATTTTTTACGTAATTCTATGACTCAGGATCGTCTAGTGGCTCTATCAATGCTACAATTGAAAAGGAAATGATTCGTGAAATTTCAAATTTCAATGAGAAGGTTACAGACAAGTTTTCTTCCAAAAAGGACAGAAGGATCAACTTAATTTATAAAAAATAAGCCTTTAGTCTTCGGAGACATTCTTTGTGACATTTACTTGTATAAACTGTTTTTCACTTGCTTCTCAAATCTGTGTAAGTTTATATTTATGTTATTTTTAATTCTGGTTTGTTAAATGTATATTACTAATCGTTTGCTGCTGTGCAGAACCTCTATATTTGTAACTCACGAGCCGCCACTGGCTTCGGTTGAAAAAAATACATTGTACATTACATGATTGAAAAACAAGTGTTTTGCAGGTCTGGCCAAGCTTCAAGGAGTCGGCTACGGTCAATTACGGCTCGCCCTACAAACCGCTTGACTCGACTTGCAAAAACACTACTTCTTATAAATGACTAATATGTAAGGTATAAAGCAACCAAATTTTAATCTATAAGTACTTTCTTTAATTTATATGTATCTAGGTACCTCACCAAACTAAATCCGGACTTATTACCCCAATATTTATCTAAGGAAACGGCTAACGCTGGATTTTCTAGACTTATGGCTTAAAAACCTTTACTTCAAAATCTGGATTTTTGGTCAGTTTATCTATATAGGTACCTACATACATACATAAAAACTGAAGTGTAATAGAAAATACTGTAATATACTTACTTTCCGATCAATATTTCCCTTTAATATCACGAAAAAACCTTTAAATTTACTACTTACACAAAACACAATTGTTCTTAAAATAAAGTAAGGTTAAGTACTAAAGCGAAGCTTCTTTCTCTAAACATGGCGTCGTTGTCAAAAAATGTAAACAATCTCTGTGCGGGGTACATTTAAGCAAACGAGGTCGATATGTTAACTGTGTTTACATTTTCACGAGGAAATGTAGTAGACGCAGTAAACGTAACGATTATGCATTAAATAATATCATTATTATAACGTAACACCAATAACATTTTATGTTTTAACAAATTATAATCGTATCTTATACGCATATTAACAGATGTATCGAACTTGTATTTAAAAGACCATTCTATACATGGCAACATTTTAACGTTAACACAAGTGTACATAAAAATTACGTCACTAAGATGTTTGTTCTATACCGTATTAAAAATATTTACAAGGGTATGTTACAGAAACGAAAATTATCAGTAACAATTCAAGAAAACGAAACAGACATGATAAAATAACGTTTAAAATTGAACGTTATCACAGTTACTTTTAAATAACGTTACAAAACGTGCTTAAGATGTTCTTTGCTTAGTGGGGCAGTTATAAATTTATTAAAACTTTGCATATATTTAATTTCTTAATGTAATTTTAAGATTATACTTACCTAAATAAACAATAAATTATAAATATTTATATTATTAAAGTCCGTCCCTAATGTTCTGTTCTTTAATACCTACCGATCCGCAGTTTTATTGCTGTCGGCGGGTTTAATCCATAAATGAAGGCAAGAGCTAACACGGTATATTTTAAGACAGACTATAACAAGGTACATTTATTTATATCAAGGATACAAATAAGGAATCCGCACATGTTGGTAATAATACAAAAGCCTATTTTAAGAAACTGCAAACAAAGTAAAATTTGTTGAGTCAAAAAAGGCGCGTTTACACCAAAGTTGACAACTAAAAGTTGACAACAATATTGTTTGTAAAAAACTAAAAGTTGTCAACTAAGTTGCTTTTCTTAAATTAGAGCAACAAGTGGAAGATTTTCTGTAGAAAACTTAAAGTTGCTCTTCTCACATTTAGTGATGAGCAAAACAAGACCAAGACCAAGACCGGGCTAGTCTTGGTCTTGGTCTTGGTCTTGCAAGTCTGGTCTTGGTCTTAGTCTTGCAAGCCCAAAGAAGGTCTTGGTCTTGGTCTTGGTCTTGCACCACCCGGTCTTGGTCTTGGTCTTGCTGCAAGAGTCTCGCTGGTCTTGCTTTTTTTGGTAGTAATAATTTATACTAAGCAATCTTAAATAAAATATATATTTTTTTAAATACTTACAAATAAATAAACATGGAGACTATATTTTTTGCTTTAAAATTTTAAAATATACCAATTTTAACCTTACATTTAAACTATTTGATTAAAAAGGATATTTTAAATTTAGGGGTTTATTTACTTATAGCGCTTTATTTTAGTGATAGGAAATATTTAAATTTTCTTTGAAAAAGCATATAAAATTACAATACTGAGTACTCTGAGGGCGAAAAAAAAACTTCTAATTTCAACCAGATGTAAAATTTCCATGAAAATGATTCCGATATGTAAACATTGGTTGCTATTAAAAAAAAAGGTATTTAGAAAGCTTTTCAGTTCAAATAAACTTTCTATGTTCAAATTAGTCAAACATTTGCCGTACAAAGTTTGTACAAATACTTTATAAACATTCTGCATACACAAGATGGCTCGATATTGCGACAAAGATCGATATATCCGAAACCGTTCATAATGGTAAAAAACTGAATATACAAAAATTATAGAAAAAAGGGCGTAAAATGTAAAATTATTTTCTATTTCAGAATTTTCCAAAAAATCCACTACCACTCAAGAAAACTTCCTTATTTTTAGCTTTTAACCTAAAATAGAAAAATTATAGCAAAACATTCATTTAAAAAAATCGCTTCCCTGTATATTATGCTGGAAATTCTTGAACTGTCATATAGGTACAATGTCGACGTAGATGGTTTTTTATATATCATATTCGGTTTTGACAAAAATGACGTCATCATTATACTTTTGGCAATGTTTTGACTTTTCCGTCTAAACCGGAAGTGAAATATAAAATCCATTTATATAAAAAGTATTCCTATATAAAATGACAAATATATTTTTTATTAAACCATCACTTTTACATTTATATCTTAGTTTAAAGGAGCAATCTAATGATGCCACTTCTCACAGTGTGGCACAAAAATAATGTTTTCCTGGATTTTGGAAATTTTTGATCCAGTAAGTGGCATCACTAGATACCTAATTTAAAAAAAAAACATTAGGAATAGGTAAGTAATTTTCAGCTTCTATAACTTTTGTACTCTTAGTTTTTCTCTGTCGTAAACGATTTTGAAGATATCGAGCTTTGACGGACCATTGAAACACAATCTTATTATTATTGAAACATGTTACTGAATCTACTAGTTATCGTTTTTAGATAATTTTATTAAAAAACGAAGTGATCGATTTATTTATTATTTTATCAAAAAAACCTGTTACTCATAAAATAATCGCCTTTTTAGGCAGTTCTTGACACATTTTTTGTCATGTCTGTATGAAATACCTCTGTATATTGAATATAAAAATTGAATATTATAATTTAAAAAAAAGTGACAAAAGTGCAACAGTCTTGCAGGTCGGTCTTGGTCTTGCGTAGTCTTGCACCCCTCGGTCTTGGTCTTGGTCTTGCATACCCCGGTCTTGGTCTTGGTCTTGCAAGCGAGAAGGCGGTCTTGGTCTTGGTCTCGATCTTGGTCTTGCTGCAAGACCAAGACCGGTCTCGCTCATCACTACTCACATTTAGACAAACAAGTGAAAAACTTGCCACAAAGCAAGTAACAAATTGCCGCAACTTGTGGAAAACTCAGTTGAAGAATTTGGTGTAAACACGACGACACTCCGGGGGAAAACAAAATTTAGTGGAAGGTTTCTCTCCACAAGTGGAAGACAGAAAAAGTTGCTGTATTTTGTAAAAAAAGCAACAAATTGCCAAACTTGTGGAAAACTTAGTGGAATACCTTGGTGTAAACGCAGCTTAAGTATCAGTTAACCAACAGGCGAATTCCGTAATTCAATAAAGATAGAAATAAGTTAGAAAGATTATTTCTTTTTATCACTAATTTGTACTCCATATCGTTTTCCCTAAGTGGCTCGTTAAAATTCGGTAACGAAAATATAGTAGATATATTATTCAACATAAAAACATAGATTGCTTTGTGAAAAAATGCACAATCTATGTAAAGATTTACCGATAGTAGCAGATTTTTTTTATTATTAAAACTTTTTTTCGAGAAGATATTAGGATTTACGCTAGGACATGTTTACACTTAGTCTTATGTAAAAAATAAAGGTTATGAGATTTTTTTTGGCGCAATGTAGTTTTTGAATTTTTTTTTTAAAGAAATTTAAGATTTGGTGGAAAAATATACAGGCAAATTATTAGTACATTTTAAAGAAAAATCCAAAAAGCTGTTCAGATTATTTTTTAAAATAGAAACTTGGTTAAAAAATCCTAAAATATTTTATAGAAATGTGAGGAAATTTTGAAGATGAATTAGAAACGCAAAAAATTATAAATGCTTTATTTTAAAGTACAATGTCCAAATATATTTAAAAATATGTATACAAACTTTCAATTAAAATACATTTAAAACACTGACGGGGTTTAAGACAATAACGATTTTTTTGTTTCCCCAAAGTTGTTTTCTTCTACAAAATGCATAAAAATTGGTTCCATTTTATAATCTTCAAACCACAGACCACAAACACCAAACTTTAATAATTTAATTTATTTATTTAAAGATGAACTTAACAACACAAAACACTCTAGGTAATTACATGTAATTTAAATAATTAAAATATGACTTGAAAATTAAGCACATAAGTAAACAAAGATTTGCAGGTTAGTGGGTTAGGATCACTTAAAAAGTTTAAAATGAAATGAAAAAATAAGTAAAGCAATGACAGAGAAAAACTTATGTACCTTTTCAGGGGATAGAAAGAGAACAAATCGTAGGCTGTTTGGTATTATTTGGAATGGGGAATAAATTCGTAGGAGAGGAAAAATAACAAATTATCGCTTGTGGTGCCTAAATAAGAAAAATGTAGTACTAATAAATTCAGGTGTGCATTTTAAGGAAAAAAAGATTTTTATCATTTTAAAAAATCTGTGTTATCTTTAAATCTATTCAATTTTTGCATATACATATTTATAAAGCTATCAAAAAAGGCCCTATAAGCTTCAAGTCTAGGATTGGCCTCAGATATGAAAAACTATGCTAGAAGGGGTGAAAGATGGATTTCAACCATAGTATTTTAATGTACTTTTCAACGCTAGACCCAAATTTGAGGTGGAAAAATTTTCCCCTATTACAATTCGCCCTCTAGCACCAAACCTACCCCTAGGGAGGGGTGGAAAATCGAGTTCTGGTTAAATCAAAATTCGGATCCAACTACATGAGAATATCATGGTCCGATCCACAGATCTCCATATTTTTTTTGTGGGGCTGTGTAAATATTAAAGTTAGATATTATTAAAAGTAGAATAATTATATTTAATATATATATATATATATATATATATATATATATATATATATATATATATATATATATATATATATATATATATATATATATATATATATATATTATAATTCAGTATTCAGTGCATGCATGGGGATCCGAAACCGTAAGAGATACGAAGTAGGTTAAATTATGGCATTGCGATTTAGGTGCCTAACAACATGCTGTTTAGAAAGTTGTAAATCGAGTATACCGAAAAAAAACAAAATTTTGCGATTTCGTTTTTATTTTTCGACGTTATTTAAAGAGATATGGAAAAACAAATGACACTTTTATGGCCACTTTTTTCTATAAAACAGCTTTGAGAAATTTTCCGTACGACGTTTAGTTTTTGTTAAACCATCATCAACTTTATTTTTTTAATACGGCCCTCAATTGTTTATTGCATTTTTGAAGCAGTTATAATCCCAATTACAATGACGTATAACACTTATTATTTTTCTGTTAAATAAACATATTTTCCATAAGAGACAATGAGTTAGACAAGGAACGCACATCATTTCTTATTGGGGCGTTCCATATTTGTTAAATAAATATTAAGTGTTATACATTTTTGTAATTGGGATAATAAGGGGTTTAAAAAATTAAATAAAAAACCCAGGTTCGTATTTAAAAAAATAAACTTGATGATGGTTTAACGAAAACGAAACGTCTTATAGAAAATCTCTCAAAGCTGTTTTGTAGAGCTTAAAAAGTGGCCATGAGAAAGTGTCATTTGTTTTTCCATATCTCTTTAAATAACGTCAGAAAAAAATAAAAACGAAATCGCAAAATTTCGTTTTTTTTTCGGATACCTCCGGAAGTACTCAGAATTTTACAACTTTCTAAACGGCATGTTGTTAGGCACCTAAATGCGCAACTTTACCACAATTTAACCGACTTCGTATCTCTTACGGTTTCCGAGATCCTTATGCATGCACTCGTAAATATATATATATATATATATATATATTATATATATATATATATATATATATATATATATATATATATATATATATATATATATATATATATATATATATATATATATATATATATATATATATATATATATATATATATATATATATATATATATATATATATATATATATATATATATATATATATATATATATATATATATATATATTTTCCATACCCATCGATATTGATGAAAATTTTCAAGTCACCAATTTCTCTCAAACTACGTTTATTTACTAATTCGAGTGTGCTGAAAACGAATCCGTGGTCAGATTTGCCCTCAGACCGGGTTTTTCCCACTTTTCCGGCCAATTATTGTGACCGCTCAGAGCTGCGATGTTGAACCCTACGGGAAAATTCATAAAAAAATAACCATGACCTGAACACCGGTTTTTCCTTGGAGAATCTCTTCAGAAAGGTTCAGTCTTCAACATATCCAAAGCTGAAAGAGCCATCTTGTGAGATTTCGTTTCAGTGGCTGGTCAAAGTTGGGCTATTCTGTAGAAAATATTGATAATTGTTTAAAAATAAAAAATTGAGGTCTTCCCGATGGAATTATGATTGTAGTTTTTCGTTTCTGGATTGACGAAAGGATTCGGTTTTGAACTAAATAAAAAATAGTTGCGTAGCTCTAAGAAAAATTTATTTTTAAAAAATTTAAAAGTACTACGTGAATTTTTTTTCAAAATGCAAAAGAAAATACTAGTCTTAATATTTTGCTAAAAAGTGGAATATCATCTCCATCGGGAAATGTATTTTTTTAATTTTTCTGTAGGAAATATTGATAATTGTTCAAAAAAAAAATAGTTTTTCCCTATGCAATTATGATTGTAATTTTTCGTTTCTGGATTGACGAAAGGATTTGGTTTTGAACTAAATAAAAAACAATTGCGTAGCTTCAACGAAAATTTATTTTTAAAAATTTCAAAAGGACTACGTGAATTTTTTTTCCAAAATCCAAAAGAAAATACTAGTCATAATATTTCTTTTAAGAGTCGAATTCCATCTCCATCGGAAAATGTATTTTTTTATTTTTCGGTAGAAAATTTTGATAATTGTTCAAAATAATAAAAAAATTGAGGTCTTCCCGATAAAATTATGATCGTAATTTTTCATTTCTGGATTGACGAAAGAATTAGGTTTTGAACCAATTAAAAAATAATTGCGTAGCTTCAACGAAAATTTATTTTTAAAAAATTTAAAAGGACTACGTGAATTTTTTTTCCAAAATCCAAATGAAAATACTAGTCATAATATTTTTTTTAAAAGTCGAACTCCATCTCCATCGGGAAATGTATTTTTTTATTTTTCTGTAGAAAATATTGATAATTGTTCAAAATAATAAAACAATTGAGGTCTTCCCGATAGAATTAGAACCATACGGACTTGCGTCTTACTCGCACGAAATGAGGTCGATGAAAAAATGAAAAATCGAACAAATCCATATAAAAAATATTTTACTAGCCGTGTACCTGTTCAAAATCGACCGGAATCGTAAAGCAGGTACTACATTCCATCGGAAAATGTATCTTTTTTTAATTTTTCTATAAACAATGTTGAAAATTGTTCAAAAAAATTTAGGTCTCCCCGATGGGATTGTGATTAAAGTTATCTATTTGTGGATTGAGAAAAGGACTCTCTTTTGAATCAAATACAAAACAATTGCGTAGTTTCAACAAAAATTTATTTTTAAAAAATTTCAAAAGGACTACGTGAATTTTTTTTCCAAAATCCAAAAGAAAATACTAGTCATAATATTTTTTTTAAAAGTCGAACTCCATCTCCATCGGGAAATGTATTTTTTTATTTTTCTGTAGAAAATATTGATAATTGTTCAAAATAATAAAACAATTGAGGTCTTCCCGATAGAATTAGAACCATACGGACTTGCGTCTTACTCGCACGAAATGAGGTCGATGAAAAAATGAAAAATCGAACAAATCCATATAAAAAATATTTTACTAGCCGTGTACCTGTTCAAAATCGACCTGAATCGTAAAGCAGGTACTACATTCCATCGGGAAATGTATCTTTTTTTAATTTTTGTATAAACAATGTTGAAAATTGTTCAAAAAAATTTAGGTCTCCCCGATGGGATTGTGATTAAAGTTATCTATTTGTGGATTGAGAAAAGGACTCTCTTTTGAATCAAATACAAAACAATTGCGTAGTTTCAACAAAAATGTATTTTTAAAAAATTTCAAAGACACTACGTGATTTTTTTTTCCAAAATCCAAAATAAAATATCAGTCTTAACACTTAGATAGAAAACCGAAATCCATTTCTATCGGGAAATGTATTTTTTTATTTTTCTGTAGAAAATGTTGAAAATTGTTCAAAAAAATTTAGGTCTTCCCAATGGAATTGCGATTGTAGTTTATAGTTTCTGGATTAAAGAAAGGATACCATTTGAATCAAATACAAAACAATTTCGTAGTTTCAAAAATCCAAAAGAAAATTGCGATTGTAATTTTTTGTTTATGGATTCAGGAAAGGATTCTCTTTTGAATCAAACATAAAACAATTGCGTAGTTTCAACATAAATTTATTTTTTAAAAATTTACAGATCCTACGTGAATTTTTTTCCCAAAATCCAACAGAAAATGCTAATCTTAATATTCTTCTAAAAAGTCAAAATCCATCTCCATGGGGAAATGTATCTTTTTTTAATTTTTCTATAAAAAATGTTGATAATTGTTCAAAAAAATGTAGGTCTTCCCGATGGAATTGCGATTGTAGTTTTTTGTTTCTGGATTCAGGAGAGGATTCTCTTTTGAATCAAATACAAAACAATTGCGTAGTTTCAATAAAAATTTATTTTTAAAAAAACTCCCTGATGCGATACACCATCTGATTGAAAAAATTAAATTTTATAATTACCAATGAACAATTAATAACTTAAATTTTAATTAACAATTTTAATTTTTTTTTTGTAATATAAGAAAACATAGGAGCTATGAAAGAACCATGGACACCAGGCACAATTTAAGTCATTACATATTTATTTACACTTAAACGTTCTTTCGCAAATTTATTTTTAAAAAAACTCCCTGATGCGATACACCATCTGATTGAAAAATTTAAATTTTATAATTAACAATGAACAATTAATAACTTAAATTTTAATTAACAATTTTTTTTTTTTTGTAATATAAGAAAACATAGGAGCTCAGAAAGAACCCTCGACACCAGGCACAATTTAAGTCATTACTTATTTATTTACACTTAAATGTTCTTTCGCAAATTTATTTTTAAAAAAACTCCCTGATGCGATACACCATCCGATTGAAATATATACATATATATAAATAATATATATATATATATATATATATATATATATATATATATATATATATATATATATATATATATATATATATATATATATATATATATATATATATATATATATATATATATATATATATATATATATATATATATATACAAAATATACACTTTTCTCTCTGAGTGTTTTCAAGACATTTATATAAAAAAAACCCTTCCAGTGATGCGACTCGAATAGGATTTTGTGACTCGAGTCACTCAAAAAAAATATTATGACTAGTATCTTCTTTTGGATTTTGGAAAAATAATTCACGTAGTCCTTTTAAATTTTTTAAAAATAAATTTTCGTTGAAGCTACGCAATTGTTTTTTAATCGGGAAGATTTATGTCAATCTAGTGGTAATAATGTCCGGTCTCGTTGACCGAATTCCAAACCTGGAAAAATCCATATTTCTGGAGTTTTGGAATATTGTCAATGAGAGTGGACATTATTTCCACTGGATAGCTTATAAAATACTACGATGGAACATGAAGGCCCTTTTGCTCTAAGTCAAACCATATAAGCTCTACAGCCTTTCAAAGTGCTCAAAACGTCACTTTTCCAGGCTAGATATCTCGAAAACAGTTGAAAATCGGGATATAGTTCATTATACTATAACTTTTGTGTATACAGTGTAGTTGCATTTTATAAATGGGACACACTGTATGTTTTTATATCAGTCGATAGAGCTTGTCTTTCTGATTTCAAATATACCGTTTACGAATTTATTTCATGCATTATTTACAATGTTTCATTTATTATTCGTTCCCAGGGATTATCAATATTCTATTACATTTTCAAACAGTTCCTAAACTTCGTCTGTGATAGGTAAATCGCACTAATATTATAAATTATAAAGATACAATTCTAGAAATTAAAAGGCTCTGAACGAATTTACAATTAAGATTACGGGTCGTAGGTCGACAAGTCTAGACAAACAACGCTGGGAATCACCGGTCTCTGGTTTTTCTGTTAACATTAATTTCTGGACTTGAATTAACTTCAAGAGCTTGCAGACTTTTGGAGAAAAAACCGATTTAATTTCTGCTTGACTGCTGAGAAACCTGAAACAACTGACAAATATTTGTCGTCTGAAGAAAGCTACAGGTGTAGTAAAACATTTTAAATTTAAATTTGGACACAAAGTTTCTTTAATCCATCTGTGAGCTAGGCAAATGCATTAAAACACTCTCCAAAATCTTGTCGATTTTTAGGAGCAATTTTTGAAATCGTTTACACCTTTTTTTAATCGATTTTTTAACATCTTCCAGTTGAAAGTCCCATATTTCTCGTAATAGTTGAGATATTGTTCTAAAATTTGGATACAAAGTTGATCTGTCTGTGAGCTAGGCAAATGCATGAAAACTCTTTCCAAAATCTTGTTGATTTTTAGCAGCAATTTTTGAAATAGTTTGCACCTTTTTTTAGTTGATTTTCCAACATCTTCCAGTTTAAAGTTCCATATTTCCCTTAACTTATTTATTTGAGATAAAAGCATTTTAATTTTGTTAATAAATAGAGTTCAATGTAGTTACCAAAAAAAGTTCAATAAAAAGAAAGGTATAAGTAGAATTTGACAAAAATCCGGATCTATTACAATCTATATTTATAGGTACCTTTCTAGTACAATTGTCGTACATCAAAAGCACTACACTACTGGGATGCTGGATGCTGTTACCGATTTCAGAAAGACACCGTCGGCGTAATGAATAACAAGGTAATGAGTTTTTTTGGGTATTTCCAACATTTTTAATAGTTTTATTTGTTTTTCAGAATAATAGAGAGAGGGCCTCGACCCTGATATAGGGGCGGAGCGCCGACTCAGGATGGCCGAGGCCAATGAGTAAGTAGTTAACTCAATTTCATTAACATTGTTTCTTTAATATTCCTTTTTTACAGAAGAATAATTAAACAAAGAAGACAGGAGGAGAGGGAGCGGGAGCAGCGCGAGCGGGAAAAAAATAAAATATTTTTTAAAACCTATTTACTGTCAGTGCTACGCAAATTCTAAGAGCACCAGTAAAATTCAAATAAATAATTTTGTAAAATCTAAAACAATGGAGACACAGTTCCATCGGGAAGTATTAAACATTCCCGGTACACCGGAACATAACATCAGTTTGGTGGGTGTCCCGATTTACCTGAAAAATATCCCGGTTAATAGCTTTACAAACATAAAGCGACCTGCTATTATTTTTTTACGCTCAGTCTTCCTTTTATAAAACAAATTTAAATACTAGAAGGATATGATATAACGATTATAGAAGTAAAAAAGTTGGTTGAAGATTTTCAAAACAACCTGCACAACGAAGCAATATTCCTGAGACTTTAAACCAGAAAGAGATATGAAAAGCAAAAAACAGAAAGAAGAAACTTAAGACATGTTAAAATAGATTGACACTAAAATCTCGGATTATTACAAAATGGCACTGAACTAAACTGGGCGTTAATTAAAACGTTAATAGCGAAATTAAAATAATTCCTTAATTTATATGTATCTAGGTACCTCACCAAACTAAATCCGGACTTATTACCCCAATATTTATCTAAGGAAACGGCTAACGCTGGATTTTCTAGACTTATGGCTTAAAAACCTTTACTTCAAAATCTGGGTTTTTGGTCAGTTTATCTATATAGGTACCTACATACATACATAAAAACTGAAGTGTAATAGAAAATACTGTAATATACTTACTTTCCGATCAATATTTCCCTTTAATATCACGAAAAAACCTTTAAATTTACTACTTACACAAAACACAATTGTTCTTAAAATAAAGTAAGGTTAAGTACTAAAGCGAAGCTTCTTTCTCTAAACATGGCGTCGTTGTCAAAAAATGTAACAATCTCTGTGCGGGGTACATTTAAGCAAACGAGGTCGATATGTTAACTGTGTTTACATTTTCACGAGGAAATGTAGTAGACGCAGTAAACGTAACGATTATGCATTAAATAATATCATTATTATAACGTAACACCAATAACATTTTATGTTTTAACAAATTATAATCGTATCTTATACGCATATTAACAGATGTATCGAACTTGTATTTAAAAGACCATTCTATACATGGCAACATTTTAACGTTAACACAAGTGTACATAAAAATTACGTCACTAAGATGTTTGTTCTATACCGTATTAAAAATATTTACAAGGGTATGTTACAGAAACGAAAATTATCAGTAACAATTCAAGAAAACGAAACAGACATGATAAAATAACGTTTAAAATTGAACGTTATCACAGTTACTTTTAAATAACGTTACAAAACGTGCTTAAGATGTTCTTTGCTTAGTGGGGCAGTTATAAATTTATTAAAACTTTGCATATATTTAATTTCTTAATGTAATTTTAAGATTATACTTACCTAAATAAACAATAAATTATAAATATTTATATTATTAAAGTCCGTCCCTAATGTTCTGTTCTTTAATACCTACCGATCCGCAGTTTTATTGCTGTCGGCGGGTTTAATCCATAAATGAAGGCAAGACTAACACGGTATATTTTAAGACAGACTATAACAAGGTACATTTATTTATATCAAGGATACAAATAAGGAATCCGCACATGTTGGTAATAATACAAAAGCCTATTTTAAGAAACTGCAAACAAAGTAAAATTTGTTGAGTCAAAAAAGGCGCGTTTACACCAAAGTTGACAACTAAAAGTTGACAACAATATTGTTTGTAAAAAACTAAAAAGTTGTCAACTAAGTTGCTTTTCTTAAATTAGAGCAACAAGTGGAAGATTTTCTGTAGAAAACTTAAAGTTGCTCTTCTCACATTTAGTGATGAGCAAAAAAGACCAAGACCAAGACCGGGCTAGTCTTGGTCTTGGTCTTGGTCTTGCAAGTCTGGTCTTGGTCTTAGTCTTGCAAGCCCAAAGAAGGTCTTGGTCTTGGTCTTGGTCTTGCACCACCCGGTCTTGGTCTTGGTCTTGCTGCAAGAGTCTCGCTGGTCTTGCTTTTTTTGGTAGTAATAATTTATACTAAGCAATCTTAAATAAAATATATATTTTTTTAAATACTTACAAATAAATAAACATGGAGACTATATTTTTTGCTTTAAAATTTTAAAATATACCAATTTTAACCTTACATTTAAACTATTTGATTAAAAAGGATATTTTAAATTTAGGGTTTATTTACTTATAGCGCTTTATTTTAGTGATAGGAAATATTTAAATTTTCTTTGAAAAAGCATATAAAATTACAATACTGAGTACTCTGAGGGCGAAAAAAAAACTTCTAATTTCAACCAGATGTAAAATTTCCATGAAAATGATTCTGATATGTAAACATTGGTTGCTATTAAAAAAAAAGGTATTTAGAAAGCTTTTCAGTTCAAATAAACTTTCTATGTTCAAATTAGTCAAACATTTGCCGTACAAAGTTTGTACAAATACTTTATAAACATTCTGCATACACAAGATGGCTCGATATTGCGACAAAGATCGATATATCCGAAACCGTTCATAATGGTAAAAAACTGAATATACAAAAATTATAGAAAAAGGGCGTAAAATGTAAAATTATTTTCTATTTCAGAATTTTCCAAAAAATCCACTACCACTCAAGAAAACTTCCTTATTTTTAGCTTTTAACCTAAAATAGAAAAATTATAGCAAAACATTCATTTAAAAAAAATCGCTTCCCTGTATATTATGCTGGAAATTCTTGAACTGTCATATAGGTACAATGTCGACGTAGATGGTTTTTTATATATCATATTCGGTTTTGACAAAAATGACGTCATCATTATACTTTTGGCAATGTTTTGACTTTTCCGTCTAAACCGGAAGTGAAATATAAAATCCATTTATATAAAAAGTATTCCTATATAAAATGACAAATATATTTTTTATTAAACCATCACTTTTACATTTATATCTTAGTTTAAAGGAGCAATCTAATGATGCCACTTCTCACAGTGTGGCACAAAAATAATGTTTTCCTGGATTTTGGAAATTTTGATCCAGTAAGTGGCATCACTAGATACCTAATTTAAAAAAACATTAGGAATAGGTAAGTAATTTTCAGCTTCTATAACTTTTGTACTCTTAGTTTTTCTCTGTCGTAAACGATTTTGAAGATATCGAGCTTTGACGGACCATTGAAACACAATCTTATTATTATTGAAACATGTTACTGAATCTACTAGTTATCGTTTTTAGATAATTTTATTAAAAAACGAAGTGATCGATTTATTTATTATTTTATCAAAAAAACCTGTTACTCATAAAATAATCGCCTTTTTAGGCAGTTCTTGACACATTTTTTGTCATGTCTGTATGAAATACCTCTGTATATTGAATATAAAAATTGAATATTATAATTTAAAAAAAAGTGACAAAAGTGCAACAGTCTTGCAGGTCGGTCTTGGTCTTGCGTAGTCTTGCACCCCTCGGTCTTGGTCTTGGTCTTGGTCTTGCATACCCCGGTCTTGGTCTTGGTCTTGCAAGCGAGAAGGCGGTCTTGGTCTTGGTCTCGATCTTGGTCTTGCTGCAAGACCAAGACCGATCTCGCTCATCACTACTCACATTTAGACAAACAAGTGAAAAACTTGCCACAAAGCAAGTAACAAATTGCCGCAACTTGTGGAAAACTCAGTTGAAGAATTTGGTGTAAACACGACGACACTCCGGGGGAAAACAAAATTTAGTGGAAGGTTTCTCTCCACAAGTGGAAGACAGAAAAGTTGCTGTATTTTGTAAAAAGCAACAAATTGCCAAACTTGTGGAAAACTAGTGGAATACCTTGGTGTAAACGCAGCTTAAGTATCAGTTAACCAACAGGCGAATTCCGTAATTCAATAAAGATAGAAATAAGTTAGAAAGATTATTTCTTTTTATCACTAATTTGTACTCCATATCGTTTTCCTAAGTGGCTCGTTAAAATTCGGTAACGAAAATATAGTAGATATATTATTCAACATAAAAACATAGATTGCTTTGTGAAAAATGCACAATCTATGTAAAGATTTACCGATAGTAGCAGATTTTTTTTATTATTAAAACTTTTTTCGAGAAGATATTAGGATTTACGCTAGGACATGTTTACACTTAGTCTTATGTAAAAAATAAAGGTTATGAGATTTTTTTTTGGCGAATGTAGTTTTTGAATTTTTTTTTAAAGAAATTTAAGATTTGGTGGAAAAATATACAGGCAAATTATTAGTACATTTTAAAGAAAAATCCAAAAAGCTGTTCAGATTATTTTTTAAAATAGAAACTTGGTTAAAAAATCCTAAAATATTTTATAGAAATGTGAGGAAATTTTGAAGATGAATTAGAAACGCAAAAAATTATAAATGCTTTATTTTAAAGTACAATGTCCAAATATATTTAAAAATATGTATACAAACTTTCAATTAAAATACATTTAAAACACTGACGGGGTTTAAGACAATAACGATTTTTTTGTTTCCCCAAAGTTGTTTTCTTCTACAAAATGCATAAAAATTGGGTCCATTTTATAATCTTCAAACCCAGACCACAAACACCAAACTTTAATAATTTAATTTATTTATTTAAAGATGAACTTAACAACACAAAACACTCTAGGTAATTACATGTAATTTAAATAATTAAAATATGACTTGAAAATTAAGCACATAAGTAAACAAAGATTTGCAGGTTAGTGGGTTAGGATCACTTAAAAAGTTTAAATGAAATGAAAAAATAAGTAAAGCAATGACAAGAAAAACTTATGTACCTTTTCAGGGGATAGAAAGAGAACAAATCTTAGGCTGTTTGGTATTATTT